>CM031238.1:827219764-827397264 GCA_018340775.1 Taxus wallichiana var. yunnanensis
TCTCATTATGCCAGTAGGTGAGACCCCTAACAACCCCAAAAAATGGCGAACTGTATTTTACATTTTTGAATAAATTTTTCTCACCCAAATCAAGATATCCATTCGCAGTTGGGTAGAGGACACCGAGAGCTTTCCGAAAAGTCCAACCTTGCGAGAATCCAAGCTCCCTGTGAAAAGTTATGGCCATTTGAATATTCCCCAAGTTAGGGTCTGTTTCCAGTCGGGTTCGGGTTTCTCCTTTGCATCTGCATCGGGTTTGGAGGGTGCCTCAACATGTTTTTGCCCCATGCTTTCCTAACTCCAAAACCTGATTTTCCTAGGTAGTGTTTGGGTTTTGAACTCCCAAGTGTCGGAACATGCCTTGCGATTCTCATGCTTCATGTCTCATGTTTCCCGAAACCCGAAACCCGAAATCCTTTGTGTCGGGTTTTTGAACTTCTCCGGCATATTTTCCTTATGTCGGGTTTTTGAACTTCTCCGGCATATTTTCCTTATGTCGGGTTTTTGAACTTCTCGGCATATTTTCCTTATGTCGGGTTTTTGAACTTCTCCGGCATATTTTCCCTTTGTGTTTATCTATATTTACCCGGGGGGTAAATATATACAACACTTACTATCATTGATTTTACCCAACCAACATCAGTTCACTATTCTGTTTGTTAACCAAATTGAAAAAGGACACCTATTCCCCTTCGTTAGTTGTTTAGAGTCTCTGTCACTCTTATCACATCCATTGACTAGTAAGTCTCATCGGATTTGTCATACAGCAAATTTGGATTTATACCTTGTTTTTGATCAACTATCTATTTTCCACAATGGTAGCGGTGGTTACCTATGGCCGACGTCGGTTTAACATAATCGGCATCGGTTAGCTGTGTCATTTTCGATTGACATTTTAACCCCAATCCATCTACTACCGCCTATCTCTCTTATTTTCTGTTGTATTTCTGTGTCATCTACAGAAAAATAGTCCAACTCGATCGGTGCATGTTCACATGGTGTTGACCGAAGCCATGAGAATGCCCTCATATTCCATGCCAGTTATTAACCACTCCCACCTATCCCTTCACCACCTTCCATTTTATCACTAGTCATGGAACCTATCTAACCTATCTCTATCACTACCGGAGACAAGGAGTTCACACGACTCCTTGACCAAAATCCTACCACCTTATAGTTTTACCTTTCCCACTCTTCCACTCGAGATGCCTTGGGTCAATTGATATACGGCATGCCCGTATCTATCCCCTCGACTCTCGTTCCCACTCTGTATCGGCCCCATCTAGCTCTGCATTGCTGCATCTACCTTACCCCGGTCGTTTCTGCAGCCTAGGCCCTATACTGCTTTATGACTACCACGTTTGTTACCTCTGTTACACCTGCCACATCCACTATACCTTCACCAACCACCTAGAACACAACCTCATATGTGCCTATTGTCTCACATATACCCATAGCTACACAACCACCCCTGGTGTCGGTGACCCCTACCCCTTTTCAAAACGTCGTCCTTTCTATTCCACAATCTTTAGCCCCCATTGCCACTAAGGTCATCATGACCCTTCCACCTCCATATACGTACTATCAGCAGCCTCTCATTTCATCTATTATTCACTCTAGGTACGTACCCCTATTTCACTACCTTCTTCTCAATCTACCTATACGGCAGCACCATATCTTTGGAATGTCATCCTGTTATATGCCTAACACTAACCCTCTTATGCTACAGAGTCACCCATCCATCACAACCTACCAACGACCTAATTAAGTTAATGATGGACAAGATGCAGACATTAGAGGCATCGGTTTCTGGCTCCCACAACACTCTCACCTACGATGAGATTTGTAATGAGCCTATACATCCATCCATTCCTATCCGTCCATATCCCATGCATTGGGAAATGCCTAAATTCAACTGTTTCAATAGCAAAGAAGACCCACAACATTTTTGGTCTTTCAAACATGGGTGTTATCGATCGCCCATGATGATGCTTTGCTCCTAAGGACCTTTCCCATGTCTCTTGGACCCACGTTAGATTGGTATAGTGGGTTTCCTAGACACTCTATATTCTCATTTAATCAGGTAGCCCAAGCCTTCTTGGATCACTTCTCCATTAATATTGTTAAGAAGGTTACCATGACTGACCTCTACTCTACGCATCAGTATGATGATGAATCCATCACAAATTTTGTTGCTTGTTGGCGTAGCCTGATCAATCAACTCACATTCCAACTACCGCAAACCAAACTCATCGAACTCTTCACACGAGGCTTGTGCTAGGCATATCTCACCGACCCTATAGGTTCAAACCTTCGAACCTTCAACGAAGCATTCACCATGGCACGAAAGCTAGAGATTCGAGCTATTGAAGAGAAGAAAATCCAACTACATAATAATAACTTGACATTCAAGTCGAATGATGCCTCTTCTTCTTCGAAACCCCATATTAATTATTCAAAAGCTAAAGGAACCATAACACAGTGGTACTCAAAGTTGGCCCACTCATCCATCAAATCAGGCTAGCCCCTCATCTAATCTCTCACCCATTCAGACTTTTCAATTTAGATGGGAACAACGGAAATATACCCCAATTGGGGAACCTTATTCTTCTGTCTTGGAAAATCTCATCAAATTTGGGGCCATCACCCTTCCTCCCATGAAACCACACATTGTTTTGACCCTGCTCGCCCCACACCCACGTGGTATAAAGAGCACGACTTCTGCAACTACCATCGAGTAAAGGGTCATAGTGATGGAAATTACATCACCTTCAAAAAAATTGTCCAAGAAATGCTCGAGAAAGGCGAGCTAACCTTGGATAATCCTAATGCACCTACCAATCAGAACCTACATATCTTCAAGAAACCCTTTCCTAATCATGCCCCTTCTTCTGATCAAATTGGAGAGACTTCAACTCATGATAGCCATACCCGCGAGGTCCATGCTATTTTTAGTGATACACCTGATGTTGCCCAATTACCTCATATTCCTTCCATAGAGGAAATTCTATCCCTGAAGTCCTCCTTCTACATTGGAACCCACCTCACCTATTCCTCCACCCATAGAGGAACACCTTTCACCTCCTTCATCACCCGTAGAGGAGCCTTCCATTAATATCAAGACTATTTCACCCTTGACTTCTCCACCTAGAGATTCGTCACCCACAGTACCTCTCAGCCGCGAGAAGAGTACTACCATTTCCTCCACCCACAAAGGAGCACCCATCATCTCCTCCACCCATGAGGAGCGCCCATCATCTCCTACACCTATCAAATACCTAGTAGAGATACCTTTTCCTCTAGGTGATCACTCCCCATCGTTACCCAAGATCCTACCAACATACCTCCGGCTCTATTACCCATGGTAAGGCGAAGCTAGAAAATTCCCTGTTTCTAAGACAAATTTTACAGAATTGCCATTAGCTACTCATCAACCTCACCTACTGACCATGTTGTTCTCGTGCATGCTCACCAATCTCTTAGATTATGTGGATAGAACCTTACTTTGGGAGTGCCTTACGCTTCTTTGTCTCAACACAAATGCAAATGTAACTTGCTGACACTTCCACTATCTACCCAAAGATATTTCAGCCAATTGAACCAAACACAACCTCCTCTATCACAACTTCTTCCATGACACCCATCATAGCTTAACACACACCCTTACCCATAACCCAACATAAACCTAAATCCAAACCCACACCTACATCACCTTCCTCGACTAAACCTATTACTACCTTAGGGGTCACCCCAACCACCAACCTTATTCATCTACCTCTCAAACTAGATTTAGCTACATCCTCCAAAGTCAATACCAAACCTACTCGACACCCAAACAGAAGAGCCAACTCCATAAATCTCATACTCCAACCTCACCGATCACACCTTCTTCACCTTCACCCTCTTCGTCATCTTAGGACCTCATCCTTCTAACACAGGTAAGAAACCTCCACCCGCCGATAAACTAAAAACGCAGCAGCCCATTCCACCATTGAAAACCTCAAACATACCCAAGCACTGCCATGACTTCCGCCCACATCTACAACATCTTTACCACCCATACCTCTAATACCATCGATCACCCCTTCACTACCCATGACACTTCAGTCTCTTTTCCTCACACCTCTGCACAACCTACACCATCTACCTTCACAGCACCTCCATTATCCCCATGGGTAACGTGCCCTCTTCCACCATCTGCCTTTCCCTCTAGATCTCATGTGCCCATATCACCCTTACCCAAGAAGGTACAACCTAAGGAAAAATTTGCTAACCTCCAATAAGGTAGTCAAAACAACCATACACTCTCCTGCTAGTTCATTAGCCATATCCCTACCCAAAAAAAACATGACCAATGCCTAAGATCACACCAACACCTAAAACCGTAGTTCGACCCACTCCCCCTCCTGCAAAGACCATTCCTCAACAATCAGCCACACCTGTGCCCAAACCCACCTTCACTTCCCATTGTGATCCACTAGTAGGGTCCTACGCCAAAATTTTAACCAACCTCCTTGAAACTTCTATCATCACATTGCCACCCCTCAGACCTTATGACCCTCTCAAGCCCAAACCAAAGGGGTTTGACGACACCAAAATTTGTGCCTACCATCGTGTGCCAGGACACAATGTAGAGAACTGTAAGGCTTTGAAAAATGTTCATATCCAGTTGTGTCCTCTTGAAGAAAACTTTGGCGATGACGGCCTTCTTGATGAGGACCCCATTTCACCAACACCCATTCCCATAGCTCTTCCCTCACTTCCTATTCAACAACCTAGACCTTTACCTTCACATGACTCCTAGAACCACCTCGAGATTTGAAATTAACATGGTTTACATCAATGACCTTGCCAAACCTCCACCCAAATGTCGATGTGCCCAGCTCATCTCATAGACTCCTTCCCGCCATTGGGATTTTTCCTTCATGTCACCATACCTTTCATGGCTCACCTACCTCGCCTACCTCCCCACCTCAGATCAACATGATCCATGTTGTTATCCGTGCTTAGAAGGACAAAGGCAAGGAAAAGGAAACTGACTCACCAACCAATCCTATACCCAAAATATCATCTCGCACCCACACTCTACAATCACTATCCGCGCCCCACATATCCTATTTCTAATGGGGTCACACACATCGCGCCATGCTCAAACAACTACACCAATCCCCCTCAAAATGTCTTTATATGTCCTCATCTAATCTTCGGAATCCCATCGTCAAGCTCTTATGGAGGTCCTTCAATCTATTGAGGTTTTATCAAATGATCCTACATCCGTAGCCTCCATCATCACGCCCCATCATGTAGCCTCTATCACCAAATTACCACCTTTTTCAGACCACCTACTCACCAAGTAGCCTCCCTTAGCTTCTCAAAGAAGCGATCACACCACACCAAACAGATGATCCAAACCTAGCTCTCTTCATCTCTATCCACATCGATGATATATGTGTATGACGTGTCATGATTGATGGGGGCACTAACATTAATATCATTTCATCCCATGCATTTTCTCAAATGCGCATACCTGACAATTGCATGCATAAACATCCTGTCATGTTACGTTCATTCAATGATGCTATCACCTCTACACTAGGCATTGTCATCCTCCATGTTCACATGGGCCCCCACACTGTTCTAGAGTTATTTTACGTCTTGGAGGGGGAATTCCAATATAACATGTTGCTTGGTAGACCCTAGATTCGTGTCATGGGTTGTGTTCCTTCCACTTTACATCATTGTGTAAAGTTTGAGCATGAAGGACACACCTATACTATTCCAGTTGATCCTTCACCTTTTAAAACATGCAACATGCTTTATCGACCCAATGACATGCTTATACCCATTAAGGTGTCTACCTCCATGACCACTACCACTTCACCTACACCTCTCGCTTACCAATACGGCCATTTACCACAACCGTACATGCCTCCTCCATTCCTACTGCGTTACCGTAACCTCCACGACCGAACCATTAGCCTCCCAATCTGTTAGCTCCACCTCTGCGTCGACCTCGACATGTTGTCAATTCCAGCTACCCACATACCAACCACCGATCCCTTGAAGGCATTTTTAAATGCCTCACTGCGGGGAGTATCGCTTTATATAGTGTCAACACATTCCTTACTCCACAAGAGTATGGAAGTCTTTACCAAAACCCTCGTTATGATCACCATATAGAAGAGTGCCTCCTTTATGGTCCTCCCCACCTTTGTACCAGTCACACCTATGGGGGACTTGATACTACAACTTACACACTGGAACCACCGTCACAAAACCGCCCATTTTCTCTTTGACTCTAGTCACTCACCAATCGTTGTTTGCCTGACTTCTGCACCGATGTGCATGGAAGGGTTTTGGTTTTGGATTTTACGAGCAAGGTTGCCATACTTTTATTCCATGTACTACCCGTAAACATAATGACTATAGTTGTATCGGCTTTTTTCAACCACCTACCAAGAAGGCTCACATTGAGCTCATCGAGGACATCAACCCTTCTCCACCTTCTTCACCACCATCACCACCTTCACCGATGGAGTCGATGGACCCAGAATCCATTCCTCCTAAAAAATTTTTTTCATAAACACCATCTCCTTGGGGCCTCTGACTTATCAACGCAAGGGCAAGGCTCCCTCTTCTCTTCCCTTCCTGTATCCTGAAATGATCGATGACGATACACCCTCGATTAACGTCGTTTAATGTCGTGATGATGAATATATACTCACCTACCTTGGTGCAAAGGACTCATATATTCATCGGTCATTACCATCTGAGACGTAAACCATGTTGAATGAATCGACTATCAAAATCAACATTCATACTCAGGATGACCCGCACATCTTAAAGATCGGCCAATCTTTAAATGTTCTTTAAACAAGAATCCATCACCTCTTTTCTCAAAAACCATAACCACACTTTCACTTGGTCTTACGCGGACATGCACGGTATTGACCTCATGATAGTGGTCCACAATATCATAACCGTTCGATACAAGCACATCAAACAAAAGTTGAGGAAAATGCACCCTTGAATTGCCCTTCTTATCAAAGAAGAACTTTAGTGCCTTCTATTTGTTTCCTTCATATTACCCATTGATTATCCTTGTTGGATTTCTAACATTGTCCCCCTGTCACTAAGGCAAACGGGGGACTCGCATTTGCATGGATTTTCATGACCTCAATCTAGCTTGCCCAAAAGATGACTTTCCTCTACCGGAATTAACTAGATGGTTCACCTTCTTGTTGGTCATAAGATGCTATCACTCATGGATGGCTTCGGGGTTATAACCAAATCTTGCTTGCCTCAATGAGATCAACACAAAACCACATTCATCACCCCTTGGGGGACCTTCTGCTATCGAGTCATGCCTTTTGGCCTTAAAAATGTTGGTGCCACATATCAGTGGGCTATGACTTACATCTTCCATGACATCATGCATCATATATTGTAAGATTACATCGAATACCTCCTTGCAAATCTAAACGCCACTCTGAGCACCTCGCCGTCCTCAAAACCATCTTTGACCACCTTATTAAGTATTGCATCCACCTTTAACCCAAGAAGTGTGTCTTTGCGGTTCTCTCAGAAAAAATCTTGGGGTTTATCGTTTCCCTACGTGGTATAGAAGTTGACCCTGTTAAAGTCAAGGCCATTCTAGAAATGCCTCTACCCACTAACCTTAGGCAACTCGTAGCCGAGGTAAGGTAAGTTGCGATCTATTTTCCGTTTTATTTCACAATTGTCTAATTGGTGTCAACCATTTCATCATCTGCTCAAGAAAGATGTTTCCTTTAAGTGGGATGATGACTACCACAAAGCTTTTAAGGCCTTAAAACAATACCTTCTTGACCCCCGACTCATTTCACCTAAAGATGATCAACCTTTCTACCTATACATCTTAGCTACCGATCACTCTTTGGGGCCATGCTCGCTCATCACGAGGAACAACAGGGAGTAGACGGTTTATTACATAAGTTGTACTCTTTTGGACTATGAAACCCAATACACCCATCTCGAAAAACTTTTCTTAGCCTTAGTTTTCGTTGCCACAAAACTCCACCATTGCTACTCAACCACAAAACCTATGTTGTGACCAACACTCGACCCCTTACACTTCATGTATGCCAACCTTATCAAAATTAGTGTGTCGCACACTTTGGCTTATGCTTTTGGTGACCTCGACCTCGAAGTCATCCATCAAAAGTCCATTAAGGGCCAAGTTATTGTTGACCAATTGGGTGGACGACGCACCTATTTTCGGGGATCAACCCTCTAATTTTGACTTTCCACATGAGTCAATTTTATAGCTACCCTTTCCTGGGATGAACCCGCTTACCAAATGAAACTCTTCTTGATGGTTCCAAGTGTTAGCGTGGGGGTGGGGCAGGAGTTATCCTCATTCCCTTGATGGTGAACCCATGCCTTTGTCTTTAAACTCGATTTTGATTATATCAACAATATTCTTTGAATATGAAGCACTCGTATTAGGTCTCAAGTTACCTACACCCTAGATGTCAAATCAATCAACATCTTTGGTGATTCTCAATTTTCATCAACCGAGTTAATGGTATATACCAATGTCGTAATGAGATAATTCAAAATTATAAACATCATGTAGACATACTTTTGACTACCTTTGACCGTTATGCCCTTCCAACCGTCCCATGTTCAACCAAAAAATTTGTCGATACCATGGCCTACTTGGCTTCACAAATACCCGCTTCACCTACCAATTCTAAAATATTTGTCACCTTACTGATGAATCCAATCACCCTCTTATTTACCTCACGATATTTACTCCATAGGAGCCGTTGCCCGGACCGAACGACCTTTGGTATAAACAATACTCCGATTATCTTTCTCTCTCCATCTTACCTCCTAATCTCACCTGTAATGGACAATGCACCTTCCTTAAAAAGGTCTCTCATTACGTCATCATGGGGGGCCTCCTCTATAAGCACGGCTTTGATGGTATTCTCTTACGATGCCTCACAAGTTCTAAAATTCCTTATACCATTAAGGAAGTTCATGATGGCATATGTGGGGGTCACTTCAGTGGCCTTGTTGTTCTAAGCGTATTCTTCTCCTAGGATATTACTAGCTGACCCTTAACCATGATTGTTGTAACTATGTCAAGTGTTGTGTAAAATGCCGACAACATGCCAACCTTCATCATACACCCAGTCACGCCTTACAGGTCACCCGTGACCTTTGCCCCTTTCTCAATGGGGTTTAGATCTTGTCGGAGAGATCAATCCCCATTCTTCCCAACGACATCAATGGATCATCACCGCATCTTGAATACTACACAAAATGGGTTGAAGCCATACCACTCATCTCCACGAAAGCTGAGAAAATATGTGAGTTCATCAATCATCACATCATTTGTCGCTTTGGTGTTCCTCATCACCTCATCATTGATAATGGAAAACAATTCAAAAATAAAACATTGCGAAAACTTTGCGATGCCTTCGGCATTCAGCTAAGTTTCTCATCACCTTATTACCCATAAACCAATGGCCAAGCCGAATCCACTAACAAAACCTTGAACAAAATTCTTATGAAAGTGGTTAATGATACTGGGAAGGACTAGCATACGCACATTCCTTTTTCCCTATGGGCATACCGTACTAGTATTCACACTTCCACTACCACTACACCTTTTTCTCTAGTTTATGGTACAAAGGCTTTTCTACCCTCGAAGTCCAAATCCCCTCACTCTGCATTTCTCTTCATGACATGCTCAATGATGTTGACTTTCGTTATGACCGTTTAGCACAACTTGAGTTATTAGATGAATGTTGTCTTAATGCTCTTGATTATCTTCAAGTTTACTAAAAATGTATCAAACGTGCCTACGAAAAATGTGTCCATGAACAAACTTTTCCAAGTCGGTGACCTTGTCTGAAATAAAATTAACATGTAACCAAAGCGAAAAAAAAGTAAAGGGGAAAATTTGCTCCTAATTGGCTTGGACCATACATCATCACCCATACTTATGGATCGGTGCTTATCATTTATCTTCACTCGATGGTAAACCCAAACTAAGCCCCTTAATGCCTTGCATCTTCGACCATCTCTTATTGACTTTTATTCCTACCTCACTTTTTTCCTTTTTCCATGCTCATCCCTTGAGCGCTATCCACTTCCTACGCCATCACCAATGATTAAATAAGAATCATGTGTGTACTTGTCACTTGTTATCTTCTCTTGAATATGTGTACCATGGCACTACACATAGCATGATTCTCATGGATACTTTTCATCTACCTTTAGATGAGATCCCATGGTCGTTTCACCCTACTTTCTAAATAAGAATCCTATTCTTCACCTTGGTCTTGTCCATGACTTCAAAGCCCTCACATGGGATCCAACTCCTTGAGTCAAACTTCCAATAAAAATATGACTCCCTCAAAAGGACATCTTCCTCTTTGCAATCACTGCTATAAATAGATTGCTCCCTCAAAGGACAGCTATGTAAAGCTCTTTCAAAAAAAAGTGAGAGAATCTGAAGCTTCCCGCATCAATCAGCTTCACAAAGACCTCAAGGAGTTAATTTCCTCATCCCATATAGACTTCACACACCGATCAGTCTATCTCAAATATCAGATCAACACAAAAAACCTTCTAGTCATGGACTTGGCCATTGTGACCTTGGATCTCTTGCCCACGAGAGCATGCTACCTCATACCATATAAAAATTAACCACCTTTCGCCTCTCTCACCATTTGCACTCCCATTTCCTATTGCCTCAAGGGACCTCTTAGAAACCATGACATTTGGTGATCATGTGACTAATTTTCACCCTTAGAACAATCAATCATGCAATGTCTTTTAGGTTCTTACGTCCATCACCTCCTCCAAGGTATGACCTACTCGGTATGATCCTAACCAATCAGGTAGCTTTCTTGCCCCCTCTTATCTTTTAGCCTTCTTTATTACGTATTGATTACCTTATACAGGACTTGGTCCTCGACGCTTACCTTTGGGGTAATCTTCTTCTTCTACCACCATCAAAATCACCTATACCAATTTTCCCACACCTAAGAGACATAAACCCAAATCATTCCTAAAACCTACCAACTCATTCTCATACCTCATCGTATTCTTCCCTAGCTTATGGGAGAACTACATCGACTGAGGTCCTTTTCGTTTGGGACTATGTAGGCAGCACTCCGAGGGCATGGGCCTATGGAGGTTAGCTTGGCCTCTCTACCCTACCTCATTCATCTTTCATCTTCCTAAATCACATTCTACCCTACTTAGTTTCCTTTTTATATCCAAAATGGGAATTAAACCAAACAAACAACAAATTGCTTCACAATTTTATCATCATCAAAACATACATTTATTTTGATTACCATTTCTTTACCAACATCATGCATGTATTATAAAAAAATCTTAAAAATGACCCATATCATCATTCATTGCAAATATTAATGAATTACAACCAAAACCTAACTCAATCCATGCCTAAACCAAAATCTAACTCAATCCATGCCTAAAACCACAACCTGACTCCATCATGCCTAAGCCAAAATCTAACTCAAACCATGCCTAACACCAACCTAACTCCACCATACCTATGACCTGACTCCACCATGCCTAACACCAACTGACTCAACCATGCCTATAACTTCGACTCAACCATGCCTAACACACCTACCATAAGTCCATCTATGCATAATAATAAAATGTTATCAACATAAACACATAATGCCCATAATCATCATCATCTATATAAATACAATATCCATATACATAACTATCAAATGTCTTCGACACGCAGGCTGGTGTATATAATCCAGTCTCTCAAAACTCTCATATACATCCTCACCATCTTGCACGCAGGTCGGTATATGATCAAAAATATAATAACTCTCGGCACGCAGGCCAGTATATGATCAAAAATATAAAAAATCTCGGCATGCAGGCCGATATATATCAAAATCAAAACTACATCAAAATCAAGAGCCATATATCAGGCATCATCTCGGCGGACATCCTCCATATCTGTCTCGCATGTCCCCTCTGCCTCCTCGGCCCCTATCTGGCAACTTGCTAACATCTCCCCACCCATCATGGGTGGTGGTTGGGTCCTCTTGGTACATCAAGCTGGAAATGGTGGCCTCACCCTAACCATGTCTTGGGGCTCGATGGCCCCCTGTACTCTCCACACTATGGGTGCATGATCTGGTCCTCTCACTAGAGGCATGTTATGCCCTATACTTGGTAGGCGATAGACAATCTATCCATGCTTTGCCATCGGCTGGTCTGGTAATACCAGGCCTCATCTCTTGCCTCTCGTAATCTAGATACAGGTACTATCTGTGGTGGCCCCATCGGCCTCTAACCCTGTAGCGCCCTATGGGAACCTATCCCACCCTGCTATGAATCTGGGACCTATCACGGTGCCTATGGTTGCCCCATTCGGCCTCTGCTCATGTGCACTGTATCTGGGCTGTAAGGCCCCAAAATGTGCATGTGTCATGGCTGGCTGGCAGCCTGTAACCTGTCACATGTGCTGTAGGGCAGCCACTTGACCATCATCATCATGTCCATCTCCACCACTCAGGCCATCTGGGGCTAAAGTAGCCACCTATGCATGCGGACTTCGGCAACCTCCATCTCAGAACTGGCTAACTTCCCCTACACCATCCCTAAGCTGGGTAATCGGGGTCACCACACTTGCCCTTATAGGGCGTCTCTCACGCACCATGATAGTGGTTAAATCTGGTTGCCCGGCTGGGTGGTACTACTCGTAAATGAGCCACCCACCACTGTGTGTATTTTTCTTTCACTCTGGCATCATCGATCCACCAGTCTACCACCTGCTCCTCCTACCCTGCAGGCTTTGTCGGTTTGTGATAGAGGCAATGGTCTCTCCACGTCATCTCTCTTGTACTGCGGGCAGGGTGGAGGTATGTCTTGTAGCATCCAAATGTTGTCTAACCTGTCAATGGGATCATCTCGTGCTCTCCCGACACGGTACCCTCTATCCATCTCAACAACTGAAGACCATCTAACTCATCATGCATCCGCCTATATGAGGGATAACCCACATACGGTCTCCATATGATGTCCACTCGGAAAATACCTGAAATAGATGCCTATAATACGCTACATCATGTGTAGCCCTATCTGATTGACGCTCTCCAATCACGGGCACCCATCACTGTACCCCACTCGAACCAATCTCGGTGGAAATGCATCTTCTCGGGGCATACCCACTGGCCACACACAAACTATGTGCTCATAGGCCCAACAGTGTAGTAAAAAGGTGCAACATAAGATGAACTGCGAGATGCCCATATGCCCTGACTCTTTGTATAACTACACCAGAAGAATCCGGCACCCAAGAAAAGCAGGTCTGATCCATCACCATGTCATGTAAAACCCCCATCAGGGAGCGGGAAATCTCCCACCCTCTGCATCTCGGTAGTGCGAAACAACACACTACCTCCATCAATAAAACAACTAGCCTCGTCTCCTCTGGATGGGCTAGGTACATCCCCCTGTAACTCAAGCTAGCACGATGGAATGTCATGTCTATCGGTCCCTCCCAAACATCTTTGTCGGCATCAACTCCTCCGAGGCCTCGAAGGAGATCGAGTACATATGTGTCCCCAGTATCGATAGCCATAAGATCCTAAACATGTCCTCCAGGATGACTATCATCTCACCCGTTGGTAGGTGGAACGTGTTGGTCATTAAATCCCATCTATCGATGAGAGCGACCATCGGACTACATGCCGATAGCACCGGACCCCAATCAGGCCCACCTCCTCCACGTCTGCCGCCACTCCTCAGTTGTTTCCATGCCTCACACTCTAAAAAGCAAGGGTGGCACCCTATCTCTCATCCATGACTAATCTCTCCCCTACATCCAATAAAAACATCAAATTAATCTACCTTCATCATACCCACGCTCACCCTCGGCACCTCACCTATACCCCTTTGTCTCACCTCTTTCTTTCTTCCCTAACCTACCTTCCTATCATATTTTTATCTCCCCCACCCTCACCCACTATCAATTCCCCATACCCATTTTTACCCCCCGCCTACACTAGTTTTTTTCCCCAACACATCCTATTCTACCCTTCTCTATCTCACCCACTCGACTTAGGGCCCTTTCGGCCCCTTTTTCTCCATAACCCGATTGGTTTGGTTATCTCTAACCAACCCAGTCACCCCTAAACGGCATTAGCCACTGTTTCATGACCAATCTTGGTTTGACCCTACCAACACCTTGGCTAGCCCGGCGACGCCCGTCCTTTATCGCAAAGCAAAAACCGTGACCCCCAAACCCTATCTTCTCAAACAACTCCCTCTCGACCCTTTTACCCATCCACTCTCACTTACACTTCTCCTCAACCCCATCCCACCCCTATTCACCCACTTACCTCTCTCCCCGCTACTATTCTACCTAATTCACCCTCCCACATTTCAAATTTCATTTCCCCCTAAAAACCCAAAATTTCACCACTCGACCTCTCACCTACTCTATCTCACAAAACACGAGAGAGGGTTTGGCGCTTACCTCATCATGTTGTCATTGTTGTGGTGGCATGTCTCGGCCATTACTACACCGGTGGCTCACCCGATCCCTCTCGGCCTCTGCCATCACCAATCTATCACCTCCCCTCCAACCAATAAAATAAACTAATCTAATCTCGTAGACACTGCCTCTCGCTACGCTACCAATCACCCGATACGTGGCTCGGTCCCAATCTCTCTCTCTCTCTCTCTCTCTCTCTCTCTCTCTCTCTCTCTCTCTCTCTCTCTCTCTCTCTCTCTCTCACTTTCCACCTTTTCTCTTTTTCACTTGTCATTTTCCCTATTCGCAAAAGATAAATGATTTGAAAAAACGTGGATTTTTCTTTTTATAACATCCGGCATCAGTCACGTGCCCTACCTTACCGTGGTGGTTACCCTATGGTTAGTTACCTATACCGGCATCGGTTACCCTTGACTAGCATCGGTCACCCTCTCTTCCACATTGCCCACACTTTCACCCTATTACCCTACCCATCACTCTTTTTTCCCTCACCCAACGCTTACCCTGACCATTCACCTCACCCTCCTGACCTCATCATTTCCTACCTAACCTCGTCCTCATTTGGGGACTCGTTATTTTACCCATACCTCAGCCCTACTCATGTCATAACCTGGATACTTGGACCTAGACCATCGCTAGTGACCTTTGAACCCATGTGTTTGTTATACCTTGCGACACTTTATTAACTACGTTATTGACCTAATGACCTTACCTTGCCTCTCTCGCCGTGACCATTTATCGACTCCAACCTTTGGTATACCGTAACATACCTAAATGTTCCTGCACCTGACCTACGTCATGTTTCTTGACCATATCCTATACCTTGGATACCGAATCACCTCAACCTTGTTTGGATAAACCTATCGACCTTAGACAATGTAGAGTTTGCCTGCTCTTCAACCTGGTACCGTGCTACAGTTTATATGTGTGCGTGCATTTGACTATTACTACCTTTGACCCTGACCCATTACCTAGATTACTCGATTAGACCTTTACCCCTTTTTACCCCTGTTGCCCACCTTCCTCTTCATCACATTCACCTTTTATCAAACCACTCACCGATTCTTCCTTCTGCCTCATCAATTCTTGGTTTGAGGGGGATCACCTTCACCCACACATGGGGCAACCACATCTTATTTTTGTCAACGTCGTTTACCAATATAAGCTACGCAACAAAAGGGGGCAAAATGTAGACACTAAAATTAGGTCATACTCCCTTAGTCCCTCATAAAATAAATACCTCAAACACATCCACCTAGCCATGGCCCCCTTCACCCCACTATAATATTAATTTAATTATTTAAATTAAAGTAATTCATTATCCTCACAATATTTATTATTTAAATATCCTAATTAGGATAATGCCCACATATCCACCTCACCTAGACACCTCATCTAGCCACCTCACCCTAAGACCTATTCTTAGTAAGTTGCCATAACTAACTAAGATCTACCCAAACCCTAAAAATCAATGCCTACATTCCCTCTAACCACATTCCCACCCATTAGAAGGAAGTTTCCATGTTAATCCGTGAGTAAACGAAACGAGATCCCAAAAAATCAAGGGGATATGCCTAGTTTAGTAAACCTAGGAAATCCCGCCCTAACCGACGCCGGTTACCCTTAACCGCCACCGATTAAGCCGGAACTATCGTCGGTTATGATTTAACCCCCAAAATAACCTTATTTCAAGGTTGTCACATATACGAGAGATAATCACATCTTTTGAGAACAAGTGACGAAACCAGAGCTGCATACAAGCGAGAACCAGCGTTATTATACACATCATAGCATCCATAACCAAGACTCAAGCAATCACACATGACCATTTGCCTTCATGGGAGCATCCGGGAAGTGCCAAGCACTACATTAAGTTCATTCCACTTGATCACCCACCATTTCCAACCAGGTATCAATCCGTACAAACAATAAGTTTTATTAACCTAAAGACTCATCTATTCATCATTTGGTAGATCCTTTTACATTTGTTATTTAGCTTTTGCTTTCATTTCCATTCCCCCATCATCTACCTCCATGCAAACTTGACCATCTTTTTATCCATACCCTTGCATTGCCCATACGGATCTTAATCATTCTGTGCATATCCAGGATCCACATAAATCTTTCCATTTCCCTTACATCTTCATCTAATCTCATATCTATCGTCCAGCCCAAGGTTTATTGAGTTTCATGTACCCCGACCATACCGACGCCGGTTACCCACAACCATCATCGGTTAGCCCAAACCGATACCGGTCATACTGATCGACGCGTCGGTCTTTGTGTCTTTACCAAAAACCAGAGCAGAGCTCCTAAACCTCCACCAAATACCCAAAACCACCTAGAATCTCACCTTGACCAAAGATCGGTACCTTGATAGTGACCTTGACCTTTAGATTCAATCATAGCTTATCCTGTTGTGAATGAATTTGCTTATTGTAGATGAATGAGATACCTAAATCATTTTAACTACAGTAGGATTTATTTTATATCTCGCATTAATTTTCTTTAAACGGTGGATTGACAACTCAGAAGTATCACACTTCTAGGATATAGCACACGCTATGAGTCCACTTTGCATATATTGTTTAACTTTTATTTGGTGGTCTTGTGTTCCATTTTAGGTAGTTCCTCCAAGCAAAAAGGAAGCTCTCACAATCAATTGTGGATTTAGAATTCATACGCGCGCAACAACCTACAACCAACATTTTAAACAGTATTCCTCAGGAGCCCATTACCCTTATTTGTTTCGTCAACATTCGAAGAAATGCTCTAGAATCAAGTGAAACAATTTTATGTGAAATCATGTAGGCACTTGTAATTAATGGTATATGCATTGTTAATTCATTTATGATTACGAATGGAAGAAAATTTTACTACTTATAATTAATGGCATAACTTAATTTACGATACTAGATAAACTTAATGACATAACTTAATCTACAATACTAGATAAACTTCAAATGCTTGTATTACTATTATATTGCTTCATTATGTGTTTGTTTCTTAATCATAGGATTGGGAAATCAAAAGGCATCAATTTTTGTACCGGTTGTGTAAGGTTGATTTGAAATTTCGGTTAAAAAATTCGGTGTGTTTTCTCGGTCACCCGAGAAGTCACTAAAAAAATGAATGTAATTTATAATACTAGAATGATCATTTTCAAATTGGTTTCTTCATGGGATCTATTATAAAATCTTCTCGGACTATGAAGATGATATTTGTTTATTATAATGTTTGTGTTCTTGAAATCAACTACCCTTCCTATGTATATACTCTACTAGAAAATTACATTTCATGAATCGATGGTTAGTGCATTTAATTTTGATAAATATGGAAGATATAACCCCAACTATAGTGGTGAAATCCATATCTTTGATTGAGAAACAAGAAAATAATAAGACTAATTCCATGTTGTTTGTTCAAGCCTTGTGATGCCAAGAATGGCGAAGTTGCGAAGTTAAAAAACAGGTGTCCATGAAAATTTTGCAAGATATAAAAATTATGTACATAATATTAGAAAATAACATTTAATGAATCAATAGTTAATGTATTTGCTTTCAATAAATTCCTTACAATATTTATGAGAATACCAAAATACTTGGTCCAATGTCATATTCTTTAACTACAAATCCCCATAATGCCATAATTTCAAAATAACAAGCATAAGATTATACACATGAAAATGCTTTAAATTTAATGAGTGACATTAGCAAAGAATGTTGTAGAGGTTATGTCAAATCTTGATCCAAAAGGAAAACTCTTTTGGTTGATATTTGTTGTTTTTCGTGAAAACATGGAGAATGGCCTAAGATGATTGTCTATAATGATGGTGCAAAACTACATGACTTGTCATATTTTGTGATTATCAAATTCAACTATTACATTGATTGACATGGGATGTCGAGTCCCCTCGACACATCCCTCTCTAAATTATCCCATGGCACGTGCAACCAAATTCACCTTAAATATTTGTGAGCTCTAACTATACACAAAACACAAGGGTTGACATTGTAAAAAAACAACTATTGACATTATTATTATTTATCAATAGGGGCTTGCTTTATGAGATATCTCAATGGTACGTTACCTCAATTATTTGTGCACGAAACTCCCTTTCTCCTTCAAATGATTGACATATGTGTCTTTTTAGAAGAAAAATGAGATCTCCATACATTTCCCCGCCCTAAACTTCTCTTTCTGAATCTCTTTCTTCACTACCCTCTTCCTCCTATAATGTTTGTCCTTCAAATTTAAGCTCTTCAATACATCTATATCGACATCTCCATTACACCACTAACATACGATTGCTAGTTACAAAAAAATGTTCAATTATTATCAATTAACATACAATTTTTTTAAAAAAAATTAAAATATTAAGAATTGCCTTACAATTATCAAAGAAGAGATGCGGCGACAACGAAGTAGAGGCGGGAATAGAAAAACGAATAAACCTTTTTATTCAACAAAACAAAGCAAAGACAATGATGGATAGATGATCTCTCACCATAAAAAAAAATACATGCAATAATCTACCAATAAACTAACATTCTATAGATTCTAAATCAAACCAAGAAATAAAATAAAACAAGGCCATGATATGGCAAACACCATTGAAGTTGATGGTTTTGAGATACGGGGAAGAAAATTATATATACAAAACAATTAAACAAATGTAAATTAAAATGGTCTTGTTAGTTTTCGTTTATGAAATGAATATTTTATATACACCAAAGCTTAATGAAGATGGGACGAGAGTTTTATGTAGATATGTATGCAAAATTTAGAAGTATGCAATTGGAATGTGAATTGTTGTATGTGTTATATATAGGGTATTTTTAATTGCAACATGCAGATGACCAAACTCGTGCAACCATTAAAAATTAATTGTATACAATTATTTGATTCTCATATAAACAAATTTAAGAATTGTATTATTGATGACTTTCATTTCGTTACAAAAGTGACAAAATTTTAGAAAATATTGTAATTATATATGTTATAAAGACTTGGCTAAATACACTGAAGAATATAATCAAACCAAAATGACAGATTTAGAAAAAGGTTTAAGATCTACTCAAAATGAAAATAGTATATTAATTTTTGATTGTTTAATAGAAGCCGTAATAAAAGCATTGAAGGACTAAACCGCTATAAGGGACAAATCCGTCAAAACACGTAAAATTTTTGTTCGAAATCACATTTTATATAATAACATAAGTGCTTGTAATTTCAGCTGATGCTGCAGTTTTTCTCTATTTTCCTTTGCCCTCGAGCCTCAAAACCTATACTTTAAATAAATATAATCCGTCAAAATACAAACAGATTTCCGTCATTTTTAGTGTTCAGATACATCTTAAATACGTCAAATTACGGGAAAAAAATTCTATTAGTAGTCAAAATACAGAAAAGAAATAGAGAGGAGGTCACTCGAGATAAAATAGTATCCATAAATAAAAATAAACCAACATCGCTATCATATGTTGCTCAAAAGTATATTGTAATCTAGAAAAATCTAGAAAATGTAAGTGGACATATCTTTTCTTTCTTTTTGAGATTTATTCGATAGACACATAAAAACTTTATTATTTTCAAGTAGTTGAAAAACAAAGATATGACATATCTGGGATGCATTATTGTATGGAAAAAGCATAATAAAAAGTCACTCTCCCCATTTGTCTCTCTCTAAATATCTAATCGAGATAATGATAGAAGCACGTGTAAAAATGTAATTCGAAAGGGGGCACTCTTGTCTATAGTACTTGTAAAGTTATGCAACACAAAAATAAATTAAAAAAATTACTTAGAAAACAATCATGACGTGGATGTGACTGGGTATTCTTAATCTTAAAGATGAGAAGCACCAAAATGACATCATATTAGTTTGGGTCAATAAATTTAGTGGGCATTTGGCAAATGTTGTGCCACATTCAATGTGGCCAACTGTTGCTTATCACAAATGATGTAAAGTTATGTTATAGGAACAATTTTTATGTTGTAATTGATAATTGAAAATGATGATGAACACTGAAAGGGTTGTAATTTGATTCGTGAGAATGATGGTTACTCAATTATTTATTTGAGTGATTTTGATAGATTGAATGTTGTTTAGTCATGATTCTTTACACGCAGAAAAATTTAATTTAGATATAGACTTACTCAATAATAATAATCTATTATATTTAATGTAAAGCATGATGTATATGCTTCTAAATTTGTTTATTTAAACAAATTAAGAAAAAAAAAAAAAAAGCATATAATAATATTATAGAAGTAAAAAGTAGAATCTTAACAAGAAAAGTCTATCAAGATAGTCATATCTCAAATATGATTTAAAACTAAATATTATATATCAATATTGATTTTATATATTTGAGATCTTCCAATTTATTGTATAAATTTTCATGGCTTTCAATAACCTAAGGAGTCAATGTTGAACTCTTAACTATTTGGCCATTTTTTTCTTATCATAAAAAAATTGATATTATATCTCTTAAAGCATGCCTTAAACACTCTAACTAATATTTAAAGATACGTTCTATTAATTTGATCTTGAAATCTCCCCACTCTCCAAACTTTTTAATTTTAATATTATGATATTTGGTCAACATTGTTATTACAAGCTTAAATTTAATTGTTCACCCTTTGTTCCTTCTTTTTCCAATAACTTGGGGAGGGATAATCGACTAGATATATGTTTCATGGGAAAGTGAGTTTACATCAATTATCCAATACAAATCAAGAAATAATTAAATCGATTTAGTCATTAAATTGTTAAGTTATTTATTTTTGTAAGAATTTACATGATAAGATTTAAGAAGAATGTTTGATTTTGTGTGTATTTGGAGATATTCATAAAGAATATACAAGAAAATCAAGATGTTTATGGTCATATATAGAGTATCCAAAAACGAAAGCGAATAAAGAACCTTCGAGCAACCATCAATATTTTTTTGGGAACGTTAATATACTCCTCTAAAACATTCAAATTATGGTTATACTAACTATCTCATAGCAAAAAAATTGATTTGATGAATTTTAGTGTCAGTACAAGGCTCTAAAACCTTGCTCGCATTTATGATATTCCTCACGAATCTATCAAAAACTAGTCTTCATTATCCAATCTATAATAGGGTAATTAGGTATAGAGAAAGAAGCTGTTTTCATGATTGAAAGTGGGTTTTTTTGTCAAATATATGTACATAATCCATCACAATCTCTTCGCATTTCCTCATTTTACAAACTTGCATTGTAGAGCAATGAAGACATGGGTTGCATCATGTACATCCAACCTTTTCCACCATATCATGTTTCAAAGCGACCCAAAATCAGTCCACCATTTCAAGAAAATATTTATAATTTCTATTATTGTAGGCTCCTTCTCTTAAAGAATAATGATATTAATCGTTATTGTTATTTATGTGTTATGTTCATCCCACACACTTCAACAAAAACAACAAGAGGCATATATCTTTCCCTCTGGCGGGATCATAATCGCTCCCTTGCTTTCAAACATCCCATCAAACAAGATAGGGATAGTTTAGCAACATGGAAAAGACAATAGTTGTTTTAAAATAAAAAATTAGACATGGTTCACACAATGTATTGGAGAGTTCACGTTGTATTAGACCATTTTTCACAAATGTAATCAACTAGTCTCAAACAATTCACTCTCAATGCATTATACCTCTAATCTCCATCTAAATAAATAATGAATCATTACATAGAACTATTGCAGAGACATGACTTTTCAAATATTTATAAACATGAAGTGTGTTAGTTTAACATTAGTGCAACCCAAATAACATATGCTCCTTTTGTAGGCATTATGAAAACCTTTGCATAGAGTTAAAAATCACGATTTGGAGTCACATTACCCATAAAAATGATATAATAAGGAAACATGTTCATCAACTAATAAAAAATGATATAACACCTTTCCATGGAATGTCTTCAACTTGCAAAAAAGTGGCATGGCTTCACCATGAAAAACTAATAATTTTTTTTTTTTTCCAACATACGTTTAACTTATGCCAAAATTCATGTTATTCAAAATAGTACCCCCTTTGCTATTTTGGATGACTCATTAAGCTCATGACTAAGGCGGCTTCCTTCTTGGCGTCAAGGTCCAAATAATGGTTAAGTATGAAAGATGCAGAGGCTTATTGAGGAAAAATTAGTGTTTCACGGATTATCAGATTACACGAAATGAAATGTTAATGGTTTGGGTATTTTGTAGATGACAAGGTCATCCTACTGCGGATGTGAGAAATTTTCGAAGGTCGTAAAGACATTCACATTCGCAAAGGATTTAAATTCAGATAATTTTCGAATCCGCAACCCGAATTGAAGACAGGTGAGGGTCTGCAGTAGAAGATGAAATGTCAGTGTGTCACGGAATTCACTTTCGCAAAATAAAGGATTGCAAAGCCCCGCGGGTTTTGAGAAGGGATGCATTTTCAGGGAATTTTTCAATTCCACGGGGGATTACGTATTCGGGGAAATCCACGATGTATAATGAAGGTGTCACCGGATCAGCAAGGTAATAAATAAGGTTGAGAAATGGATAAACTGTCCAAAAATCATGAAACACTATCTCAGTGTTATGTGGGTTTTGTAGATGAAGCATTGTGCAAAATCCTTAAGCCATGGAATGAAGAAGGAAAAACCTTCATGGCTCTGATGTACGAGAAACAAAGTGCGAGGAAAGGCACATGTGTGATCAGTAAGGCGTGAGGAATTAAAATTTTATGGCTTTACGGGTAAAGATTCCTGTGTATACTCGAGAGGTATCATCTCGCAGGTTCTAAATCCGTGGAGGTGCTCAAATTCAAAGAGCCGCGAATTTTTCTAGAAAGCCGCGAGATAAGGAGGAACTAGTTTTTGGTCATTTTTTCTGGTTGAGAGCTCCAAATTACATGAGAAAGTTTGCATTCGCTTCATCTCCAAAAAGGATATATTTTTACAATGAAGGAATGTAGAGAAGATGTTGTTTCAAGGAGAACCACAAAAGCTCGGGGGAACATAATTAACACGTAGTTTGCTTGTTCTAAAGAACTCAACCACATCACCTACCCAATTTAAATACTTAAACGGCGCCTATGCTCTCACATGTGAATCCGGATGGTGTGTTGAAGAGGAAAATTGTGATCTGTCGAGGAGATTAATGGTGACAAGATCCATGAGTGAAATATTCGTCTTCATTCATTGAAAATCCAAATTCAAATTTCCCTCTCATCTCTCTCACTCTTCCATTCTCATATTGTATAAATGTAATTGCATAGGCATTTTGTAAGGGTTCCTTTTTCACCGAATTTGCATGCCTTTCCTTGGAGCAAGGAATTTTCTTTCCTTTAGACCCTTAGTTAGCATTTTCGTAGGAATTTCATAGCCTCTACTCTATAAATGTGATGAATACTTTCTAAATGCAATACATCTGTGGTTGTTTTCCCTTTGAATGCTCTATATTTGTTGTGGATGTTTACCCTCTTGTTTTCATTAAGTTTTATTCATTCACCTCTTTCATAACTTTGTGTTTCCATTAAATCTCTACATATGCAATTGTTTTGTGTCTTTCCGGTCAGATTTGAATACTATCTTAGTGTTGACACATCACCATTCTTTCATTTTTTAGATTTTCCTTTCCTCTCAACCCTAGATCATGTATGTTCTAGATTTAGCTTTAGATTTAGTTGTAGTTTGAGTAGTTTAGGTTAGTTTTCATTGAGCTAGGAGAGAAGGAACCAACCTTCTCTGAAGGTTTTTCTCAAGGATAAAATTCCCACACTTTGAAGATAATCCCATGTTAACTAAATTATTTGATGTTCTATGATCAATCAAAGGGTGCTACTTATGGTCTCTAACAGTTCTAGCATGCCCGATGGGACGTGAAGGAATTTCTTGTAATTTCAATAAGAGTTTGGTGTGTTTGTTAGTGTTATGAAGACTTTTTGAGGCTTTATAAAACAAATTGTGGTGACTCGCATCTCCTAGTTCAAGTGGACAAGTGTCTTTATCTCATGAGACAAATTCAAACAAGATAAAAGATAGCATGTGGAGAGCCTTTTGACTACTTGCAATTGTCACCAAGGAGAAGAAGAAGAGGTAGATCCGCATAGAGATCACCATCACCTCCAAACAAATTTCTCTCTACTCCTCCTCCTGGTAGGCCTTTCTTGTTGTCTTCTAGGGTTTTAAGACCCATTACATTCATGGCTCACCAAATAAATCAAGAATTTTTCACATTCAATGGAGGAAGTCCTCTACTTTTAGCCCAATATGATGACATTCTAGTTGCATCTTTAAAGAGTGTTCCTTTCTTCACTAGAGAGAACACTACAACTCCCATGAGCACATAAAGGATGTTGTAAGCATTTGTTCAATATACCATGTCACTTAGGATAATGTAGTAGTTAGGATGTTAAAAGCTTATTTCAAAGGAAAAGCTTTGCAATGGTACAAAAGATTAAGAGTGAATTCCATCTCTACTTGGGATGAGCTAGGAGAAGCTTTCTGTAATTAGTTTGAAGATAAGTCAAACCATCTATCTTTAGTGGAGCAACTGACTACAACAAAAAGAGCACCTCATGAGCTAATGACTAATTTCAACATCATATTTTAGATGACATGGGATATAATCCCACAAATGGTAATACCTACACGCCAATATGCATTTCTCTATTATCTAAGGGCTTTAAATAGTGACATTTTATGTCATGATCTATTACATGAGGGTATAACCTTACCAGATGCCTATGATATTTCTATTAGAGAGGAAAACAGTCTTATTCAAGTTGGAAAACATTTTCCTATACCCCCAATGCCCATATCGTTAGAGGTAGGGACATCCACACCTTACCAAAATCGTTAATTAGCTCTTATCCCATCTCCAAGATGCTAAAGATAAAGTGAAGCATCTACCTCTACCATCTCTTAAGTCAGTTATAAGAAGTCATGAAGTAGATCTAAAATTTTGGAAATGAGTTGGTATCATTGAAGAGGAAACAAACTCAAAATTTAAAACCTTACCAGCCTCCTTACCAACCCAAAAAACCTTCTTATCCACCAAACAAACCACCATATCAAATAGATCCTCCAAATCATAATTAGATTACCCCTACAAAACCTTTTCAGGTCCACACAATCCTAATGCTACTAGATCATCTAAGGCCTTGGTTCCATTCAAAATAATTTAGTGTAGGATTATGATAGGTGTTTCCCTTATAATCTTCCCCACAACCAAGAAACATTCCCCAATGGAATTTTAAACCAAGATTTGATGGTAAAAATTGCATCTTTCTCTCAAGTTGCATCGGAGGAGGGAAATTTGTAGCAAGAAGTTGTTCAAGAACTACCAAGTGATACTTCACTTGTGAATTTAAAAAGAGAGGATTTTTATAGGGTCAATAAGCTTCAAGAAGGCAATCACGTGTCTTCATCAAGTGTAGCCACAAACACTGTGTCCATAAGAAGGTAAGTGGAAGAAATCATTCCATATCTTACTTCACCAAGTCCTCCTCCCCAAAATAGAAAATCTACTGGTGAAAAGACGGATTCCAAGATTCAATAAGCAATGTGGAACATAATAAACCCACAAAATTTCTACATACCTATAGAACATTATGGACCAGCATTGAGAAAAGAGATCTCTTGGAATGTATAAATTCCTCCATCCAAAGAAAAGTTGTGGATTAAACAAAAAGAAAAGGAGAGTGTCGCTCCTATGTTGAAGAAATTCACAAGTACTCCTTTCAACATTCCAAAGTAGATTAAGAAGACCAATGTGATTATCTCAATGTGGGAATCCCTAGCTATTCCTAGACATATAGATATTTTACAAGTTGTCATGACTGATCTTGCCATACCGCATGGATCATCTAAGGAGAAGAAAAACGTTTTACTCACTAATGTGCTTCGGCTGAAGGATGACCAAACAGGTAAGAACATGAATTCACCACCTTTCTATGTATCTCTGATCATAGGCAATCATCTAGTGCACAATTGCATGATTGACTCAAGGGAAAGTAGTTCAGTGATGCCCAAACAAATAGCAAACCAACTTGGTCTTGAATATGAGTCACTCTCTAAAGGAGTAGTGCAATTGGATGGAACCACGGTGAGAATCGTTGGAGTTATCATAGGTCTAAGCCTTACCCTACATGTATGTCCCAACTTTTCAATTCCATAGGATATTTTCATTATTGATTTCCCCCCTTCCTTGCTTTGTGCCTCTCACGGGATTTCATTGCTAATATTGGTGGGAATTTAATTGTGGATTGGTTTATCATGTTTTTCCAAACAAGATATGCACCGTGGCCGCCATAAGGTAAGAACCAATTTCCACATATCATTTAGAACCTTATGTGCCCAACCCCATCAATGTAAATTATACTATTTTTATAAAAAGATCACCAAGATTTCAAGAAACACACAAGTAGATGGAATCCTAGGTTTAATACTTTATGAATAGGGAACTATGTTCCATGGTTTTGACCCCTACAAGAAAATTGAATAATATGTCCTTGGAATCTATTTTCTGCATGAAGAAATTTCACTGTTTATAATGTTATAAAGTCAAATAATCAAGATCATGTCATCGATAAAAGTTTTTTTATTGGTTCTATAATCAAACAAGGGGAAGAAGTTGGTGTAGTGCTTGTATCTCCTATTGGTATGAGGTATTAATTTGCTTTCATATTTCAGTTTAGTTGTTCTAACAACTCAGCAGAGTATGAATCTCTCATTCATGGCTCGCAATGGGCAAGGAAAAGGGGAATTAAGTAATTGTAGACACTTAGAGACAATGAGATGATTGTGAATTGATGAGCCACTGTTAATGCCTATGTAAACCCCCATTTTGTAGTATCATCATTTTGTACTAAGTATGATATTATCATTTTGTAATTAATCATGTAGTGTAATGAAATTACTTATAATAGCTTAGCCACTTCGAGGGGGAAACCTCCAAACCATACAATAAGACTTAGATGCTCAATATGATGATTAACTACTCCTCACTACGACCTATATATACCAATCCAATGCTATGGAAAACACCAAGGAAAACCTACTAAACATATGAAAGCATAAATAAATAACTTATGAAAATAAGAGAGATTATGTAAGCTACAAGTCGACATTACATATCCAATATAAGCTATAAGACTAAGGGCGTAACATTTAGTATATTTGAAAGGAATTTTTGTGTATAACCTTGTTATTTTTATCTTGTATATACTTCTTCAAATGAGTTTAAATGAGTCTTTATTTGCATTAACAATATGTTCGAAGATCGTATCTTAATCCGGTGCGGGACTCAAACATGGACCAATGCAAAACTCATTCGTGTATTGGCACAGGACTCACACATAAACTAGCGTAAGACTCACCTTGGAGCGTAGGAATAGCCCATGTATTAGCGCATGACTCACCATGCACTAGCGTAGGACTCGCTTTGAGGGAAGGATTCATCAACACATTGTCGCGCAGGACTCATTGGAATGCGGGACTCGTCTTTGTGAAGACACATGACTCGTGAGAGTGAAGCATAGGACCTAAACGGTATTAGGACCGAGATATTAATTAACTATATAACATATTTATTAAATCAACCAAACATTTAACATTTAACAAAGCAAAATGAAATAACACATTTACACAAGTGACACCAGATATAATGTGGAAAACCCCAATGGGGTAAAAACCATGGAAAGAATTTTCCATTAAATGAGAAACTTTTTAACCAGTCCAGTAACTCCCTTCCTCACTTCCTGCTCCATGTTTTTAACCCGATGTAATACAATACAACCGATTATGGCCCATAACCATATTTAAATAACCCGAAGGGTTATAACTATTAAGTGACGAGTGTGCACCCTAATTTAATAAATAATTATTTATTAAATAACTAATAAACCTAATATAAAGTTTATATTAAATAATAAAGAATATAAACTATATTCTATTGTTAGGAATTTATATGTTAGTGTGAACATTAACATTATGTGTGTATTTGTAATATATGAGTTGTGATATAAACAACTCATAATGTTTTAATAGTTTAATTATATTGGTGAGTTGTGAGAACAACTCACGTAACTAAAGTTGTCACGAGATAATAAAGGGATGTTAGAGAGATATTAAGAGATGGGGTTGAGATTCGCAGAGATTGAAGATTATGTTTGACTCCACCATTGTAGGGGTTAATTGATCTATATATGTAACTCATCAATCATGAATAAGATATCCCGAATGAATTTTATATTTTGTGCTTTTATGATATTATTGTGTTAGATTATTTGTAATAATTTGGACCAAATTTATTATCTATATTATTTAATTATAAACTAAATATTATGCTCACTTAATATTATTTTCTAACACTCCCCCTTAATATTAAGTGGGGATCCATATGCCAACATTACATGTTTGTACAATAGGATTTACAAATCCATAAACCATTAGTGAAGGTTTAGGCTAGCATATCACTTTTGAAGGAATTATAACACCTTCATCATGCTCAACTTACCTTTTAGTACAAAAGGATTTGGAATCCATAAATCAAAAGTATGATTTAGGCTAAGCATGATTTGTGAGACTACATCCCATCGTTTCTCATGGAAAAATTCTTAAAACCGCATCTCTAGGATCTTTTTATAACACAAGGACCTCTTTACAAATAGATGCAACACATTGGGATCAGTATATCAGTAATTATACAAGTTTGTGTAAATCATAAAATATCATTTTACAATGCTTTATATCAGAGTAGAAGTATAGAGGAGAAGGAGTCAACAACTAGCCGACCATTAGGAGGTGACATTGCCATGCACAATACCCTCAATAAAAACTCTTAAAGGCCAAGCATTGCACAAAACTTGCAATATTTTATAGCACACAATGGCTCGTAAACATATCTGCAATATAATCTTCAGTTTGGTAGTACTGGAGATCTTTATCACTACAGAGAACCTTCTCTCGGATAACATGCATATGAACTTCAATATGCTTCGTTCTCTGATATTGAACTATATTTTTTAGCAAGAGAAATACAACTCTGACCACCACATAGAAGATGAATAATTCCTTTAACTTCCATGTGTATCTCTTCCAAAAGTCACTTCACCACATGGATTCTTCGTTGCTTCCATTGCACTTCTATAATAATGCCTCTCAGAGAAAAAATGGAGATTGGTGGTTTCTTTTTTTTGTTCCAAGTAATGGTTCTTGTACTCAAAAACGTGAACACATATCCAATATATTTTATATCTAGCACAATATCAGCATGGTTAGAGTTACAATATCCATATAGACATCATAATAAGCATATAAATATAAATATTTATTGATTTCACTTTTAACCATCTATAAAAGTTAAACATTAGTTGTACAATAACTAACATAACAATATGCTTAACAACTAACCATGTTAAAATATTGTTATCACCAAATTACAATGGTGGACCATCTTAACTCAGCTCCTCTATCCTAACATTTAGAGTTTCATGAATACCCAGAAGGTCTGACAAGATTCATTGGCTCTCATTTTACCATAAAACCTTGCTCCTAAAGTTTCATGGCTTAAACTTTTGTCTGGTTCCCTCTATCTCATTTTTTTCTATTTCTTGCTCTTGAAAAACTAACTCGTTTGGGACAGTCGTAAATCCTTCATAAATTTTTTGGGTCTTTGTTTTAAGACTCCAAATTTTTACACAAGGTCTTTATATGTTATAACCCTCTCCACACAAACTTTCATATCTTCATCGTTATTCTAGCTCCTTAAATTAAGCATTTACGATCGATTTCTGGATATTAACGTTTAGATAAGCCTTCAGAGGTATTACCAGTCTCACAGAGTGTGCAACCATTTATTTTCTTAAATTAAGACAATTTATTCACTTACACTCCCATAAGATCACTTAATCATGTCAAATACACCTACCTCCACATCTCATATTAATCTAGCATCATGATTAATCATGTTATAATACAAAAATGCTTGTTTCCTTGTCTAATGTGCATTATACTTCACTTTGTTTTAGCTCGAATATACAATCCTATTTATATTGAGTGAAACAAAACCACTCTTCTTGAAATTTGGAAAGTGGTTAGATCATGTAAATACAGAGGTATTGTGAAATTTTCAAGAAATTTCATCCATGCAATAAAAAGTTCTACTGAGCCCTAGATCGGGCCCGAGAAGGCACATTTTGCAAATACAATTAAATTACACATTTTCAAACCTTCTAAAAATAATGTGGGTGATCCTTGTTACCTGTAGATCCTTTCCATCTTATCATTCAGAGCTTTGCATCATTTAAAAGGTATTGAGGGTTTATAGCTTGCTGCCCGCGGTTCTCAACACAGTCCATTTAGAAACATGCAATTTCATGCCAACAGAGGTATATTCTTCCTCTAAAACATCATACATCCATTATTATTCATTTCTACCACATTGAGAACCTCTGTTCTACTCCTACTCTTCAAATCACCTATGAAATAGGTGTCAATTAGCTAAGAAAAGACTCTAACAAGCTCCTAAACTGACTCCTAAGCCAACTCACACTCCTAAGAAGACTCAACAACTTCATCAACATAGAATCACGTGTAGATCACCTTAATACTCTCATGTAATCCAAACAAGACAACTATTACATGATGACAAGGCTTAAAAAGACCTTATTTAGCCTATATTACCCCTTAAATGCCAAGTCAAGTCACCTTACAATCTTCTTACAAACATATATTCACTTTTACAACATATTTAACTCCAACACACCTATAAACATGTATTATGGTCTTATATGACCTTATTATGTCTTGGTCCTTGATGCTCCTGTATCAAAGTTCCCTTGAGAGAATAAATTTGAGCTCCTGCTCAAATGGTTCTTCTTCTTTCTTGTCTTCCAGTTCATCCTCATTGCATTTTCTTGTATACTTTATCTCCTCCATCTGCTCTTGCATTTTCTATCCTTAATTCTTCTCTTCTTGCTTGTTCCTTGCTTCATCTTCCTCTTCATGGTCTTTGTCTTCAAGGTTTCCTCTTATAGGTCTTCCATCTCCTTCACTAGGTATGTCAACTCTATTTTGTGTTCATAACAACATGTAGCTACAACTCCTTGATCATTGCTAAGAATGTTCTCACAAGACTTGATAGTCTTCTCCACTTGCTTTATCAACAATATTATTTCTCTTTCATCTTTGGCCTCTTGATAGGCTTGCTTCACCTTAGGAATGAAATGAAGGTCTTTAATGTTGAAATCCTCCTCCTTAACCTATTTTGAAGATTCACATGGCTCTGTAACTGAAATATGATTGTCTTCTACCACCTCTTCACTTGTCTTCTCTTCATGTCTATCTACATGAGTATCCTTGGCTTGATGTATGACTTCCTCTAATGCTTTTAGTTCTTCTTAGCTGCTCCATACTTATGTATTCAAAATCATACTTTGGTGCTTCTTCACCTTCAAGTGCCTCAACTTGGAACTCTATGGCCTGTGTATACAACCACTCAGAGAAACAATTAGAAAGAATCATTTGAGACTTCTTGGTCTCCATGGATGTCTCCTCCTTCTTCTTGTGCTTCCTTCTTCTCAGCTTCTTCACATCTTCACAAGTCCATGCTGATAACAATGGTATAACTTTGATACCAAATGATAGAATAGAATTAGATTGCAATGACCAAAGAAGGACATGAAGCCTCACAAATATTATTGATCATGAAATCAGATTACATAACAATGCAAGAGTTGTAATATTTATAAATATTAGACAACCTCATATGGATAGACATGACACCCTATTAGGCACTAACTACAAGATGATAAGACCCATCTCACATGCACATGTAATTACTACTAATACCAATATTGAATGTTATCCAACATAACAATATTGAATGCAAGTCACTAGACTAGAGTGCACATGTTACACATTATTAAATAAAAGACAATGTAAAAAATGCAATAAATATGCCCATGTTAAATTATGCTAACATTCCCCCTTAATTTTGCATAGTTTCCAATGAAGTGGAGAGGAACTCTCGAACAAGTGTAAATTTGTCACGTGCAAGTGACTTAGTGAAAACATCTCGCTTCTGCTGTTGGTGTAGGACAGTAACTAGAGTCGTATGTTGTGCATCAAGACATGCTCGCGTATGAAATGAACTGTTCTTCAATATGCTTGGTTCTCTCATGAAATACTTGGATTGTGAACAAGCTTCAAAACTCCTTCATTATCAACATATACTTGGAGTAGATTTATGTTGTGGTAGACCAATTCCTTCCAAAGTATTCGGCATAGCCATATTGCTTCACAAACAGCTTCACCTATAGCTCGATACTCTGCTTCGTAGAAGAGCGAGAAACAAAGTTTTGTTTCTTGCTTCCCATGATATCAGTCCGTCCGATTCCATAAAGAAGATGAAGTCGATGTTGACTTCCTATCATCCATGTTTCTGCATGATTTGAATCTGAATATCCTGTCAAGAAGAAGTTCTTCTTCTTCTTGTACTCTAGACCAAGGTCAACTTTACCCTTTAGATATCTCAGTATTCTCTTTGCTACTTTCCAATGGCATATTTTTAGTTCTTGCATGAAGCGTGATAAATAGTTGATTGCAAAGTCGATATTGGTTTAGTATATGTCGTAAATGAGACTTCCGATCAACTGCCGATAGAGAGTTGCATTCACCGGTGGTGATGGATTGGAACAAGATAACTGAAGTCTCACTTCCATAGGTGTAGTAATAGGAGTGCAGTCCATCATCCTAAATTTCTTGAGCATTGTCTTGGTGTATTTCAACTACGACACAAAGATATAATTCTCTTTTTGCCATACTTCTAACCCAAGACAATAGTGCATGAGTCCAAGATCTGTCATGTCGAATGATCGATTAAAATCCTTCTTTATTGCATCGATCATCTTCACAAAACTACCTGTAATGACTAGATCGTCAACATAAACAACCACAATGAAAATCTCCCCCCTTTCTTTTTGAGGTAGAGATTGGGGTCATAAGGATTCCTTTTGAATCCATGACTTATGAGATGCTCATCAATTTTGATGTACCATGCCCGGGTGCCTATTTTAGGCCATATATATATTTTATGAGTTTTCATACCATCATCTCTTTTCCGGTATTTACATAACCCTCCGGCCGAGTCATATAGACTTCTTTTGCAAATCTCCATTAAGAAAGGCACTTTTCACATCCATTTGGCGGACTTTCCAACCAAATTGTGCGGTTAGAGCAAAGATCATCCCGATTGTCTTGATCTTGCCTATGGGAGCAAATTTCTCCTCATAATCAATGCCTTCTTATTGTGCATACCCCTTTCTTCTACAAGCCTTGTTTTATACTTGTCAATAGTCCCATCTGATTTGTACTTAGTCTTGAATATCCATTTGCATCTAATGGGTTTCTTCCTTGGTGGAAGGTCGACAAGTTGCCATGTGTTGTTCTTCATCATTGACTGATACTCTGAATCCATGGCATCTTTCCAAGCTTTTGATTGTAGGGCTTCCTGAACTGTAGATGGCTCAAATGTTTCAACAACTCTACTCATTAGGGCATAATTGACCTCTTCACGAGCTTGACTGCAAGTTCTAGGTCTAGGATTGGATGATGTGCTAGGTGCTTCATCCAAATTTACATCTCTTATTAATTGAGTATACCATTTAGGTAACTTCTGAGTTGTTCCATTGGTTTGTGGTGGATCTAATTTTTCACCATCATCCAATTCATCACCTGTCATCTTCGGTGGGAACATCAAATTCGTCTTCACAAGAGGTGTATTCTCGCATGTTTGTTGAGTCGTTGAGTGGAGCATCTTCTTGTTTCTTCTCAAAGAACTCAACATCCCTACTTGTGTATACTTCTTTGCTTTCGGATCCCATAATCTGTACCCAAGTGCTTATTCATTGTATCCAATGAATATCGGTTTCTCACCTTTCATATCCAACTTGTTCCCTGCTCTTCTTGGGTATGTGCATGCTTAGCTTTGCACCTAAATACTCTTAGGTGAGCAATTGATGGTTTTCGATTTGACCATGCTTCTTGAGGTGTCACTCCTTCAAGAGCTACTGTGGGCACTTTGTTCAACAAATAGACTACGGTTCTTATAGCTTATGTCCAAAATGTCTTTATTAAACCCGAGTAAATCAATCATACATCGCACCATTTCCATGATAGTATGATTCCTTCTCTCAACTATACCATTCTCGTTGTGGTGTGTGAGTAGGAGGCATTTGTCCATGAATCCCATGAGCTTTCAAGTAAGTCTTGAACTCATTGCTTATGAATTCCTCCTTGATCTCGAGTGAAGAGTTTTGATCTTGCGACCAACTTCATTCTCAACAAGTGATTTGAACTTCGAAATGTCTCAAAGGCTTGACTCTTGTTTCTTAGACAATATATCCACATCTTTCTTGAGTAGTCATCAACACAAAGCATGAAGTATTGACATCCAGAATGACTTGGTTGCATGGGCCCGCAAAGATCGGTGTGCACCAAATCAAGCTTTCCCTTAGCTCTATATGTGTTCTTTTGGAAGGGTACTCTGTGTTGCTTTCCAGCTAGGCAATTGTGACACTTGTCAGTGTTGTGCTTGAGTGTAGGCAATCCTTTCACCATGTTGCCCTTTTGAAGTGTTTGGAGATAGCCAAAATTGATGTGACCATATCTGCGATGCCATAGTTCTGCAGATTGTGTGTCTTTGGCCACTAGAGCTTGATCATCCTTGTGGACAAAATCAAGTTGGAACATGCGTCCCACATTGGAGGCTCTTGCTACAATCTTGGAACCTCTTGACTTATCTCTTATCAAGCACACTTTTTCTCCATTATTACTGTCAAAATCCAACTTCAAGTTATGATCAAGGAGTTGACTAACTGATAGCAAATTCTTGGTCAACCTAGGTACATACAATACATCTGTGATTTTGTAGTCATGCTTTCTAAGAGGTAGTGAAATGTTTCCAATCCCCTTGACACTGTATGATGAGTCATCACCTAATGATACATGGTTCTTGTTAGGTGAGTCACGTAGTGTGTAGAACCAATCCTTGCATCCAGTCATGTGTCGAGTTGCACCCGAGTCAATATACCAGATATCTTGTGTGGACTTGGTTTCTTCATCAAATTGAGTAGAATACATGTGGTGTCCTTCATCTGAATCATCCTCATGTTCGGCAATGTACCCTTGTTGTTAGGGTTTTCTTTGCCAATTACCATTTTTGCCCTTGATTGTTGTTGTTGTTGGACTTCCCTTGATTTGAATTGTTGTTACCCTATTGGTTATTGGGTTTTGAATTGCTTGATGAACCCTTTTTGTAGGAATTGTACCAACAATCTTTGATGTCATGTCCCCCTCTATTGCAAATGGGACACTTCTTGGTGTTGTCTCGTTGACTTTGGTCCCTTTGTTGACTTTGATTTTGTTGGAACTTCTTGTGATTGGATTGAAATTTTCCCTTTCCTTTATAATTGGAAGATAGTACTTGCTCATCTTCATGATCTTTGTTGTTCATTGCCTCTTCTTGTTGGAGTAGATTAACCAACTTCTCAAAGGTGACTGCGTGTTCACTCATATTAATAGTTGTCACAAAGATTCTGTAGGAAGGACGATGTGCTCACAACATAATTGGTAGGAGGTCTTCATCACTTATCTCTTTTCCCAATGCTAATAGAGATGCCCTCAAAGTAGCAACTCATCTCAAAAAAACTTCAACCTTCTCATTGTGCTTAAACTTGAGAGTATGCAGTTGTGATAGTAGGTTGAGGATGGCATTCTTTTTCTTTACCTCATAGGCGGCTCAACTTATCTCATGCATCCTTGGCCGATATGGCATCTCTAATGTGGGGTTGCACATCGTCCGTTACGCCAAACAAGATGATCAACTTGGCCTTTTGATTGGCCCTGTCAAATTGAACTTGTTGTCTTCCATCATCAAGTGATATTGTTGTTGTTCCATCTACAACTATCCATAGGTCTTCAAACTCAAGTAAAATTTTGATCTTCGATTTTCATGCAAAGCATAGTTATCTCCTCTAAGCAGTTGTGAATCGGAAAGAAGAACTTTGGTGCTTATGCACCCATTTCGCAATCTGAATTTGAAACTCGAATTTCGACAAAGGGTAAGGCTCTTATCACTCCGGGTTTATGGTCTCCTCTCAATATATCGTCAAGACGATATACCGAACCTTTCTATATATGCTCCCTTCCGATATACCCATCGGTACGTGGAAGAAGATCACCCTTTCAATATACCTGTCAGTACGGAAAGAGGTGTTAACACACGTGAAAGAATTTAGTACGTGGTACGTAGACAGTACGGAGAGGGGTTTGTGCAAGCACAAACGGATGGGAGGGCTCAAATGTGTGTGTATTGTGTCCTTATTACTCCCTGTCGATTTTATAGGGTCGATGCCCAGATGACATTTAGGCAGTTGTGTTAGGCGTTAAGTGCAGTAGTAGTCACAACGACATTACCCGTAAGTGCTTCCCAAACGCACCGTATATACCGAACGCTGCTATGAGATCAAAGATCTCGTGTGATAGAACCAAACATAAAATAAAAATTTGCACTTTTAAAAAAAAAAATTATGCACCAAGATTAGTACAAAATACTCCAAAAGTACATCAAAATGAATTTCTTGTGTCCCCCTCTTGACAAAAAAGTGTCAGAATCACAAAATACAAAATTTAGGCCAAAAATATTTTTACCCCCAATAGGTGTTTTTCCGCCAAATTTAGCGGTGGCTCTAAATGTGTTTGGTGAGCTTCTAAATTTGGAAATTCCCCAAAATTTAGTAATTTCTCCAAATTTTCTAAAAAAATAATTTAATAAAAAATATGGAGAGAGTGGGAATTGAACCGTTGACCTGTTTGTTCCCAAGATCCAAACAAACAATCGAATATTGTTTTCACCTTTTCTCATAAACCGTGATCTCGGGTTTTTCTAAAATTTTGACAGCAGTATCATACAATATTTTTATTGAAACCAACAAAATTTTAGAAGAATCAAAATCTTATTTTGTGAGATTTTACCAATTTACCAACTAGATCTGATTTGTTTTCAAAAAAAAATGACCCGACTTGCACATGACTTTTCGTCACATGTAGAGGCGGAACCGAAGATGATGCAAACTACAAAGTTGTGCATCTCCTTCATATCTTTCAAAAAAAAATAACACATCATTCTAACATTGTATGAAAAAGTTACGTGTTTTTTTATGAGAGCTATCTGCTGGAATTTTGTTGACGGGACAACTTCAACCTTTGCTCCCGAATTCTTCACACCTCCACTTTCAGATCTAATTTTTTTTTTTTTAGATCTGATTTTTTTCACTTTTTTTTTAGATCTGCAATTTTTGTCAAGATCTTTCTCCTTTTTTTTCAAGATCTCTTTTTTTTTGACAAATTTTTTTTTCAAGATCTTTTTTTTTTAAAGATCTCCAAATCTGAAATATTCCACCAATATGTTGAATCAATTGGCTATGCCAATGACTAATCAAAAAAAAATTACCTTCCAAATAAGTGGATAGGTCAAATTTTAGTTGAGGGATGCTTGGAAGGAATGGAGGCTGCGAATGCTTCAATGGCTCTCCTTTGATGCAAATTTTCTTCTCCAATGGATCCTCTCCAATAGTGCTCCTCTTCAACCTTACTTGGATAGAACTTGCTCTGATACCAAATGATAACAATGGTATAGCTTTGATACCAAATGATAGAATAGAATTAGATTGCAATGACCAAAGAGGGACAGAAGCCTCACAAATATTATTGATCATGAAATCAGATTACATAACAATGCAAGAGTGTAATATTTATAGATATTAGACGACTTCATATGGATAGACATGACACCCTATCAGACACCAACTACGAGATGTTAAGACCCATCTCACATGCACATGTAATTACTACTAATACCAATATTGAATGTTATCCAACATAACAATATTGAATGCAAGTCACTAGACTAGAGTGCACATGTTACACATTATTAAATAAAAGACAATGCAATAAATATGCCTATGCTAAATTATGCTAACACATGCCTCAACCTCATCATCATATATGTCTTCTATATCTTCTTATTTCTCTTGTCTCATGAGATTTCTCATTGAATCATACACTTGATTCATCTCTATGTCTTCCAAACCTGTATTCACAATATTAAAAGCAACATTAGAAGTAAAAGTTTGAGGCCATGAAGCCTCTTGGCTATTTTTCTTCCTTTTCTCCATTTTCTTCTTCAATGATCAAGTTCAATTTGGCCTTCCCCATTCCATTTTCCTCTTGCTTTGCCTCTTTCTCTATCTGGTCCAACATGGTTCCACCTTCACTCAGCTCTTCATATAGTTCTTTAGATGGATTGAACAATTTCTCTATCTTTTCTAGCTCTCTATTCAAAGCTTCTTCATCTAGCCCATCATTGATGTCATCATATTTGGGCACTAGAGTTTTGTTTCCATTCTCAAGTCTTTGTTTTTCAGTAGTACATTCTCCCATTCCTTCTTGTTTCAAGAAACTTCCATTACTCACATTCATCATGTCTTCAGTCTCCACCATTTCTTGGTCACCTTCACCCTGTTGCATATTAGTCTTTATAGACAAATCAGTCCATGTCTCATTATGCCAGCTGCTTTTAGAGGGTAAATCAGAACTATACTCATGCTTATCAAAAACAATTTGTTTACCTTTCATTTCCCTTGTATACTTCTTGGGTTCATGGAGTGCTTCCTGCATACTCACCATTTCCTCTTCATGTTCTTGCTTTTCTGACTTTGCTTCCACCTTCCTCCATAAGCTCTTAGGTGCTGCCCTTATGCTCCCATGTTTTCTATCATCCTTTACATCTCCTTGAGATGTTTCACCACATTTTCTCACTCTCTTAGACACCCACACTTGTGCATTTTCCGAGAAACTGATTTTTGCCATTTAGGCACTATATATCCATGCTCTTGTGCTATCAATGCAAGGTCAATCTCATTTGGTTCTTCATTCTCTTGTTCATTAGCATGCTTACCAAACGTATGAGTAAAATCAGAACTGAAACTCAAACCTGCCCTTTCATTCCTTTCTTGCTTGGGTGTGTGCTTCACCATCCATCTGGGCACTGTGTTCTCATGGCCAATTGTTTTACCTGATGCCTTCACTCTTCCTCCAACCTGTATATCAGCAGCTATGTGTTTATTAGAAATATTTAATCTTGCATTCAGCTTTACCTCTTTTCTAGGATGCTCCATGGGTTCATTGCCTTGCTTGGTTTCTTGTTTGTTTACACTTTCTTCCTCTTGCATGCATGGCTGGTCACTAGCTTTCTCTGCATGTTCCATGGCTTCATAGAATTCCTCTTCATCTTCCATTGGTTCAAGGTCCTCAATACACTTCTCATGTATGCTTTCTTCAAGGTAAACAACAGCAATTTTCTTTTCCATTCTTCTTGCACATCTACTTGTGTGCTTGGTGACTTCTCCTGCACCAACGTTCTCAATTTTTAAGGCCTTTCTCTTGACCTTCTTCACAAGATTGTCTAAACCTGCATGTAACCATTCAAAGACAACATTAACAATATAAATAAGGGACCACAAGGTTCCCATGAATGCCTCTCTCATGGACATTCTTGCCTTTTCAAGTGCTCTTTTTGGCACTTCATCTCCTTTCTGCACTTCTCTCTTGTTCTCCAAAATGAGAACTTCCTTCACAACTTCTCTTTCATGTTGCTCACCTGGCAACTTGTTCACTTTCTTGCCTCCATGGGCTTTACTCTTGGTGGAAATATTCTTTTGCCTCCTCTTCTCCATAAGCAGCTTCAATGGCCACTTCACTCTCTTCCTCATCCTCCATCCATCTCCTCGGATTTGTATCTTGTCCAATACTTAGCCATATCTCTAATTCTAGCTAGATCTTTCTTCAAATTAACTATCTCCTTATCAAAATCAATGCTAATCATACCTTTCTAGTTTTTGAGGCTTGTTTTCTTCTTGATACTGTCATGTATCATGTTGTCCCGCTCTTTCCTTAACAACATTTCCATTTTTCCTCTTGAGTCTCTTCCACCCCAAGATCAAACAATGTTCTTCCTCTTTCCACTTGAGCTCTATTGGCTCTTCTAAGCCATTCTTGGCTTTCCTTTTCTCTTAGGCCTTCAGTATTGGTTGTCCTTCAACAATCCCTACATATCATTCTTCATCATACAATGTTAACAATCAAATCAAACAAATAAGAGAGGTATCATCGCTCTGATACCAAAAATGGTGCACCATCTTAACTCAGCTCCTCTATCCTAACATTTAGAGTTTCATGAATACCCAGAAGGTCTAAAAAGATTCATTGGCTCTCATTTTCCCATAAAACCTTGCTCCTAAAGTTTCATGGCTTAAATTTTTGTCTAACTCCCTCTATCTCATTTTTTTCTATTTCTTGCTCTTGAAAAACTAACTCATTTGGGACAGTCCTAAATCCTTCATAACTTTTTTGGGTCTTTGTTTTAGGACTCCAAATTTTTACAAAAGGTATTTATATGTATAACCCTCTCCACACAAAATTTTAGATCTTTATCGTTCTTCTAGCTCCTTAAATTAAGCATTTACCAGTCTGATTTCTGGATATTAACATTTAGATAAGCCTTCTAGAGGTCTTACCAGTCTCACAGAGTGTGCAGTCCTTTATTTGCTTAAATTAAGAAAATTTATTCATTTACACTCCCATAAGATCACTCAATCATGTCAAATACACCTTCCTCTACCTTCATATCAGTATAGCATCATGATTAATCATGTTATAATGCAAAAACTACTTGTTTCCTTGTCTAACTATGCATTGTACCTCACTTGTTTTAGCTCGAATATACAGTCCTATATATCTTGAGCGACACAAAACCAATCTTCTTGAAATTTGGACAGTGGTTAGATCACATAAATACAGAGGTATTGTGAAATTTTCAATAAATTCCATCCATGTAATAAGAAGTTCTACTGAGCCCTAGATCGGGCCCGAGAAGGAACATTTTGCAAATACAATTAAATTACACATTTTCAAACCTTCTAAAAATAATGTGGGTGATCCTTGTTAGTCAGAGATCCTTTCCATCTTATCAATCGGGAGATTTGCATCATTTAAAAGGTATTGAGGGTTCTCAACATAGTCCATTAAGAAACATGCAATTTCATGCCAACAGAGGTATATTCTTCCTCTAAAACATCATACATCAATTATTATTCATTTCTACCACATTGAGAACCTCTGTTTCTACTCCTAGTCTTCGAATCACCTATGAAATAGGTGTTAATTGGCTAAGAAAAGACTCTAACAAGCTCCTAAACTAACTCCTCAGCCAACACACACTCCTAAGAAGACTCAACAACTTCCTCAACATAGAATAACATGTAGATCACCTTAGTACTCTCATGTAATCCGAACAAGACAACTATTACATGATGACAAGGCTTAAAAAGACCTTATTTAGCATATATTACCCTTTAAATGCCAAGTCAAGTCACCTTACAATCTTCTTACAAACATATATTCACTTTTAAAACATATTTTAACTCCAACACACCTATAAACATGTATTATGGTCTTATATGACCTTATTATGTCTTGGTCCTTGATGCTCCTGCATCATACAACACCCTACGATTTTTCATGTGTGTGTGCTTGAGTTATTAGTGTAATTGGGTAACAATTGACCATCTCTCAAGTTGTGGGACTGCTACTTGAGATGGAACTCTAGAGAAGGTTGGTTCCTCTACCTAATCCTAGCACTAAACTACTCCTAAGGAAGGAAATGCAACTATCTACTCCTAATCTATCAATTCCAAGGGGACAAGGAGAGGGAGAGAGAGAGAATGCATGAAAACAGGGAAATCCTACACTATAGAGGTGATAACACCAAGAAAAGGGGTTGGAATATCCTGCTTGAGGGAGAATGGAAGTGGAAAATGCAACAAGGGAAGGCCAGACAAATGTGACACAAAACCAAGCTCCATTCACCACCAAATCTCCATTAAACACAACAACATTCACCTACAGATGAAGGAAAATGTGCACAAAATAGAACAACAACAAAGGAGAGGAAAGAGAATGCAAGAAAAATGAGAAAGGGTTGAGAAAACACCACAATACACAATTTTATTGCTCCATGAATTTTCATAGTCCATTACATTTTTGAAATAGAGGCACCATTACATTTACAAAGTCCATGTGAAGGCTTTCACTCAAAGAATTTGAGAAAACAAATTGGTAGAGTTTCCCCATGCCCAGAATATCCCCCTTCTCAAATGAGAAGTGTTTACAATATATAGAAGTGAATGAGAGAAGAGAGAAAGAGAGAATCCTAAAATTTTGCTCCCACCCACAAAAAAATTGCATTAATGGTTTGAAAATAGGCGTGGGCAGCCTATCAAATTCATCCCCCCATGATATTTTGCTTGTTGGAGAAGGAAGAGCGCCAAATCACATCATATGTTTTGGTTGAGCAACACGGGATCGCATCCATTAATGATTAGGAATTTTCCTTATTTTTCACCAATCTAACCTCATTAAAAGTAATAATTCTAGTTTCCATGACGTAGAGGACATTGATACCTTTCCGAAAAGTCCATTTTTTTCAAATTTCAACATCCTAGTTGAAAGTTATGCCCATTTGAAGTTTGGGTCAAGGTGTTACATGTGGGCTCCACAATCCGCAATACACTGTATTTTTCCCTTTTCCTTTATGTGGGTATTTTGGGTTATACAGTACTTGGGTCACTTGTGCCTCGCAAGGCTACCTTATGTACATTCCCTATAATGTATTATATCTACCCTTTGTCTTTATGAGACATTTTGGCTTTGCAGGAACCGGTGACCCTGTGGAACTTGTTATGCCCGAACCCTCGGCCCACAACCTTACTCCAGCCCGCACTACATGTCAACGCCCATGCCCATTTATTTTTAGACCTCGAAACCATGTAGAAAACCTATCCCTATGGGGATCTTGTTCCCTATGGGCCCTTTGTGCTCGAACTCACCTCCACTTCGCATTACAAAACCCATGACCATTGAGGCAAAGTCGGGTCCTATTGTTGTATCAGAAATTTCCCCTCTTTCGAAAGTCAAAAATTTGAAATTTTGAGTTAACACCTTTTTATGATGTTCTAGTGAAGAGAAAAGTTGAGGAGTTAGGGAAAATTCACATTTTTTGAGTCATTTTAGTGATTTGTTGGTTTCTCAGACATTTTTGTCCCATATGTCCCAAGTTCTGTCGGACCCTCTGTTGCCCGATCATCCGCTTTCCCTGAAAATCTGTTAATTTTCGGGTCTGTGAACTTTTTGTTCCAAATGTTCTAAGTTCACCTGCGCTCTGTTCCCGATCACCCACTTGACCCGCATCGAACCTTCACGTACTTTGGTCTTATCTGTCCCAAAAGCATCTCAGACAAATGGCCGTCCCCACTTTACCCGCATCACCGCGCTTCGCCAAATCGCGTCTTCGCATCCCTCGTGTCCTCGCATTTCTAAGTTCTTAGACTACCTGTGCTCTTTTGGCCTACATCGCTGCGTCGGCCGGATCACGTTTTCGCGTCCCTCATGTCCCAAATGTACCAAAGACCATCTCGGGCTAGTTTTTTTGCTCTTCCCGATGCTTGCCTTTTTGAGTCGGTGCATATGAATTTAATGTGCATTTATAACCTTCTCTCTCCTAAAATAGATATTTAATGGGACTACCCTCTACGCATTTTTGCACACTGCTTACTTGCTGCCATTCGCTCAAATCCTTGCAATCAAGACCGTCTGCTCATGCTCCCATTCCCCTTGCATTTTTATTGTGAATTCAAGTTGTGAAGGTTGTTTCTCTGTACACTGTCAACATGAAGATCAAATTTTAGGGTCAGGAACACGTTTCGCCGCTCGAATCTTTTGTTCCCGATATCGGGGATAGTGAGGTTCATCACCTGGATTTTGGTGATTTCTAGAGCAGGTTGACTGACCCTAATCCCTCTCCCATGGCACAAATGATCAATGATAGTGGCCTTGCATTTGCTGCGGGTTTCCCGATCTCGATACTGATGCGTTGACACTGTACTCACCTGTGGAGCTCACTTCAACCCTGACACGAATGAATTATCTAATGTGCACGGGGAACTGATCGCCAAACTAGATGCTACTACCATTACCGCTACTCTATGGATCCTAGAAATTGAAAAATCTGTGGTTATCTCTCAAGCTCAAGCACATACTCTCTTCGAGCAAGACAGTGATAAATACAAAGCGAGGATAGAAAAGTCATGGTTAAAGAACCCTAAAAAGGGAGCATCTCGACTTTCCAAGGCTCTGTTTAGGGCTGATTTTAACGAAGAACTGTCTGATTTCATCATCTTGTTAGCTTGTGTCATGGGCTTACCCTCCACCAATGAATTTCACTTTTAGATGTGCTCACTCATCAACATCGTCTGCGAAGGTAGCCAGAACATCAATTGGGCGAAATCATTTGCATGAATTTGACAGAACAGTTGTCCAATGTGCAACAGACCAAGAAGTTCTATATGACTTCTTATCTTATGTATACCCTAGCAGCATCTCGGCAATGGTTTGGTTTCACATACATCGAGGTCGAAGGTTGAACCCATTTATGCATACTGCCCTCAGTTCACCCTTGAAACCAGCAATCATAACTTTAGGAGGGTGAATGATGCTTTTACCATGTACATTGTGAGGCTTCTAGAAAGTGATACTACTAGAAGATTTTTTGATGAAGCCATGAACCTGATAGCAAAATATGGAGCTTTCTTCATTCAATTCAGAAGGTTTTCATATATCAGGTTAGCTGGTTATGAGAACACACCTCTCAAACTCCCTATGTTTTGTAATGATAAGATGGCTTTGATTGAAGTATGCAGGCAATTGGATAAGTTACATAGAACCTGCAGAGACAAGAAAATATCTGGGCTACATTTCCCCATATCCTTGGGTAATTATACATGTAAAACAACTTTGGATGCTCAAAACATAGAAAGGGCCCTTGCTCCCATCACTGTTCACTTCTTCAAGCCCAGGACCTGTTTTGATTTGAAGAAGTTCATTGAGCTAAATCTCATAATCAATTATCATCATAGATCAGATACTAAGGACTACTGGGCCGATTGTGTAGATGACTTTGAAGCAAGGCAGAGGCATTATGGCGATTCTCCCTCCAGCTGATAAAGGAGCTCAATCTATATCAAATTCTTGAAGGGCTTCAAGATGACAATGCAGACCTATTGTCATATGAATATGATACATTGATCAAGCATACTCCCTTGGAGGATCTGGACTAGTTCAAGAGGGAGAAGGATGACTTGGCTAAGATTCTGGCCCCTGTCCTTGTAAGAACCAAGGTTTGGTTTGACAGAAGGGTCCGAGAGCTTAAGAAGAATCCAAGAGAATCTTCCTCCAAAGATACTTCAACCCCTAGGAAGGGGTCACATACACCTAGCTTGGAGGTACCTGTACAAACTCCTCCTCCTTCCTCAAATAAAGAACCTGAATCATCCACCCCTTCTTCATCTACTCAAGTATATCAAAAGAAGGTGAAAGAGGTTAAATAGGAGCTGATTGAGGAAGATCCCCTGTTAAAGCATTCAGAACTACCTTCGGGGCCAAAGAACGTCATTGTTCTCAGTGAAAGTGATGATAGTGAAGTACCAGTCCCTGCAGGAACTTCAGAAGCTGCAATAGATAAAGAGAAGGAAGTGCATAGCACTGAACCTCCAAGTACCACTGATTCCTCTACCAAGAAGCTCCAGATACTCCACTCACATCTCTACTGGAAGTAACAATAGTAAATACTTTAAGTGCCATGAGTTCTCTTGCTCTTGGATCTCTTGCTCCTCCTTCTTCTTCCTCCACTTTTGCATGGGTGCAACCCTTGGTTGACAACAGGAAGAGGAAGCCTTCTTCTCGATTGACAGGGCCAAATTTTGATGTTGTGGCAGCCTTGTTGGGCACTACTCCTTCTGCTCCTGTAAAGAGAGCTAAAACAACTTCAAGGATAGTGACAGATGTCCAAGGCCAGCAATTTCTTGAGGTAGCAAAACCTAAGGTTGATAAGGCAAAACAAGATCTACTAGCCTCTGATCTGGAGCTTTCTAGGATCCCGATGGGAGAATCTACCCCGAGAGTGAGGTGCATAACCTTCAGGAAACTAGTAACCCGAGTTATTGAGAGAGTAGAAAAAGGTAAACAGACTATAGAGCAGCTGGAGGAACAAGCTCAAATTCTTTCTAGCTTCATCAAGTCATTATTATCCAAGGACAAGGTTTTGGATCCTACTCCACTGACTGCCCTTCCACCACCTATGATTCTTAGTCAAGATGAAGTCTAGAGCATTAAAGACATACACAGGTATTCCATCTACGGGAGAGCTATGGAAGCCATGGTGGATGACATGATCATTGCAGGTTTGAATTTCATTGTAGAAGCCTTCAAACTCAATGAGAAGGTAACTAATTTGCAACAAAAGCTCTCCTCTGCAATTGGGACCATGGATAAAGAACTTAAACTTTGGAGTAGCTGCATAGTGGATCTTTGTCGATGGGACAGAGACCGATGAAAATATATTGATGGCTAGTAAAGTTTTTGATGATGCCAAAGACAATTTATCAAGGTCATGGGTTTTCAGCGTGGAATGGAAAATAAAAGTTCTGGAGGAGGCTTTGGGAGAGTTGAGGAACAGTTGGCAGAAGGGAGAAGCCTTCAAAACTTGTGTTGTATCCGCTTTCAAAGATATTCACTATCATCTTCACGATGAAACTTCAGGTGTTCCTTTCTCTCCAAGAAATTAAAACTCAATTCAGGGCATTTGTTAAAGAAAACTTGTTCAAGGAGGAATCAATTACCAAAGAGAAGATAAAGGAGATTTTCTCTCTTCAATCTGCTATTGAAGAGGCTAATAAAGAATATCATGCACACACTGAGTTTGATAAGGAGATGGAGAAATGCCTAGGTACTTGGACTCAAGCTACTGCCAACACATCAGTCCCATGAGGCAGAGACATAGCGGAAGCATTAAAAAAGTTCAGGCAATGAATCCTCAAGTCGGTGGGCCCTCCTCAGCAATAGGTAGTTGTTTTCTCTTCCAACTCCTCCCTTCCTTCTTTTTCTCAAATCGGGCTTATTGTAATTAGTTAAGGGTTTTGTGTCAAGCATCTCCTTAATTTTAGTTAAAAGAAGCTAGTTACTAAGTATAACTAATTTGTAAGATATATAATGGGCTCTCTACGCCATTATGTGGGCTAGAACTGGGTTTATTTTTGAAAGTGTTAAGGAGCAAAAAAGTAATCAATACAAAAGATCTTTCTTTCCATGTCTATCTGGTCTTGTTCTTTCATTACTATCTGTTAAATGTTATTGAATCATTTATCTGTGTTACTTCAAGAAGCTTTGTATTCCTATAGATGTAATTTCTAGAACTTTGTGTCTTTGAAATAACATCTTATTATCTCAAATGCAAATGGTTCTGTTCCAAATAATTTCATTCGACATGCGTAAGGAATTATTTTGTTATCTATATTTCTTGAGAGTGCCTTTCTGCCCCTTCCCACTACTTCATTCCTCTATCCTTTTGTATTGATGATCTATTCTATTTTAACACTTTCATGATATCCGAGTTCCCCATTAAAACTATACACTGTACATGTGTAAATAAGTTTTGCCTTTAAATAAGGGAACCTCTCCCATTAAAGAGGAGGGACTTTCTGTCCCCTAACTGTTGTTCTCAATAAAGTCCTTTTGACGACCAACAGTCCATGGGAACTCACGCCCAAAGTGAAACATGTTCCATTTGGGTCCTGGAGATCCTCCTTTTCCGCATAACAAAGGACTGGTCTACCCTTAAGTGCAATGTGGAAAAACAACCACCCATGGAACACGTGACCCATTGACCCATGTACCCTTTTTTCCTCCAAGGTCCGATATACCCGCAATGCACTACAATTTTAACACTAACTAATTTTCCATGACTTTTTCTAAGTCCTTATGCCAAGTAGATCATTGAATAGCTAGGTAAAGAAGAGTATAATGCCCTAGAAGCCAATTTTTCTCAAGATATCCATTTTTAACCAGAAATTGACTAAGTATGGGATTTTCTTGAAACCCATAAGAGGAAATAATGTACCAAATGATTCCAAACCTCTTGAAACCAACCGCAAGTGCCCCAAAACGTGAAAATTTATCCGAAACTCCATATTCTCCATTGAAATCCTGATCAATTACCTAGGTCTAGTTTTCTCTCGAGTTGTCCATTTTTTCTAGGGGGTAAAAATGGAAAATAAATATGTTGAAATATTTCAAGATATTATTCTTGTAAAATATATATTAGATGCAATCAAGATTAGATATCTCCAATACAAATGCAAGGGCGTCCCCAATTGTCATTTGATATTTGTAGTCACTAAATCACTCACTTTAAACATATTTAGTCTCGGTCTCATATAACTATTCATATCATTTTTGAGTGAAGAAAGTGCTAATTAACCCTCATTTTTAGCCATCTTACTTTGTTTTCTTTTGTCATTCCCGACCTCTTGCACCCACATGCTGAGTCAAATTTTGTCATTTCACGTTATTTTAGCTTTAATCGGGGCACCTGTGATAGTACTAGGGTGCTCATGGGTACCCTGGTCCCACCAAGGGCGCCTTGAGCCTTTTTGAACTTTCCCGCCACTTTTTGGGCACTTTTTATCCATTTCAGCTTCTTATCTTTTTGGTGGTCGGCCATTTTGGGTTAATTATGAAATTAGAATAAGATAACCATATAAATATAAAGTTATGAGACCATAATGAGGGACCAAACACTAGTCACTACTATCATCCACCTAGGGTTGCATTCATCAAAGGCATTTGGAGATCATTTACATTCACTTAGCTCCATCATAAAGGACAAGGTTGGTTCATCTACATCACACAAGCATAGGAGGGGATTCTATTCTATTCCATCCACCATTCTACTACATTTTTACATCTAGTTATTGCTTGCTACTTCAAAAAGTGTGACTGGCACAAGAGCACCTAGGGCACATGATTCACACACACACTATAACTACATTTGGGTCTAGAATGTAGAAGCGCACTTAGTTAGTAAGTCCACTATTCTAGTAGCTAAGGTCATCGACCTATTCATATGCATTATTTTTTTAGGGTGTTGATACTTCTTGTAGCTCCTTACATGTATTTCTTTCATCTTGAATTATTAGTGACACCTACTGACGGTGTAGCGAAGTTAATGTGACAAACAACAAGGGTTTCAATGCACTGCTAAACCTATGAAACTCAATTACGGACCTTTATCATAGACAAGGGCATCCATTCTCAGTAAACTAGGAGCCCACAGTGCACCCGGTCCCTCTCCGTGTGCTCCAGTCTATCTATATAGCTCGAATCCATCCTTTTAGGCACCTCTGCATAGTTGTTCATGCTTTCTATTTTTCCAGTCACCTCGATTTAAAGCAGATCAAATGAGCTCCTCTAATCAATTGAGTCACTTCCTTACTCTTTTTTCATATTAGGGTTTCTATTTACATTAGCTTAGTTGTTTGGGTCACTTTCCATAGTTACTTATTACATTTATTTATTGTATTTACATGTTATTCTAGATTAGATTAACTATTATTACTCCACATTTTAGTTAATTTTTTAGTTAATCATTTTGGTGAACCTCATCATCCATACAATGGGGGGCATCACTTATCTTCTCCCCCCCATATTCATCACACTAACATATTATGATCACATTACATTATCATGACACGTTAGTTTGGAAATCATACATTATCTATTTTTACATACATTCTACTATACCCACTATACTAACTATGCATTACAAGTTCCATTCAACAAATATGCATCTCACTCAACTCATCAATCAGATTACATATGTTACCTATCATCATTCACATTACACATTTTTTCTATCAATACCAACATCATAGTGCAAGTCTACATCAACTAACATGAACAATATCCAACACATCACATACATTACAATAATAATCACACGATCATACACTAATAAAACCATCTATATATATAAAGTATAATTAGCATTACAAAAACTCCCATCACTGGGAGGAAATGTCTCTACATAATACACAACAATGCAACTCAAATCTCATCATCGTTATCGCTCTCAAGATCTGCGAGAGCTCTCGAAATTGATGCCTCACCACTAAATCTATGTCATTAATCACAACTCCTATACCTCTCCACTTTCCTACGTAATAAGGTATTCTCTGTAGACTACTCAGAAAAATGACTCTGTAGTGCCATAAATTATGTGAACACATCCTACGCTAATGGACCACCACTGCCGCCTCTCTCTCGCCCGTCGTGTCTCCTCGTGGGCCTCATCCCTCTCACCTAGTAGCATAGTACATGTCGCTGCCACTATGGCCATTGGCTCAAACAAATGGGCATGCTCACCCGTAATGTCATCCACATGCTCTAGTATCCCTCCACCCACAAGTACGTTGATCAACACATTCTCGTGTCAATTTGCGGATGGAAGTATCCACTATCAACGACCAATACACATCACCTACAACACATAAAACAACCCATTAGATAACCATCACTATCATATAGGAAAATAACCAAATGCACAACATAATTATAAGAATACTCATGCTCCGTTATAGTTTCCACTACATTTTCAAAGCGCATGTGCTTTCCCTCTCCCAATCCTCCATTTGGTAACCTCGCCGCTTATGCGAACAATGGAAACAAGAATACCCATTGATGTGTTTCCCACCATGCATGGTAGGCCTCCGTATACCCAACATCATCTAAGTCTATTAGCTCTATCACCGCATCTACCTCATCTGGCCCAAAAGGTACTAGCTGCTCTCCTATGATCCTTGGTCTAGCCCCAACCCTCCTTGGTGCCCTAATGTCTCTCAACCATATATATGGATATGGGGGCATGTCTTGAGCCATACCAAATTGTTGCGATATTGACTCCACTTGGAATAACTCCACCACCACCTTGGTAGACGATCCTCTAACCATATGGTCCTACGTATGCACCACAACTCTACAACATCTTATGGCCATTATCCTATGGTCCTAAGAAGGTCACTCCTAGGGCTTTCAGTGTTGGAGATTTGGTTTTGTTGTGGGATAACAAACATGAAGATAAGGGCAAACATGGTAAATTTGATGCATTGTGGATGGGCCCTTACTCCATTAATATCAGAATTGGTGAGAATACCTTTTTTCTCAAGGACTTAGATGGGGAATTGCTTGAATTTCATGTTAATGGCAAGCATCTGAAGCATTTCTTGGATTAATCCCCAAATTTGAGGTATGCACCACTTGACAAGATATAGTGTTTGGCTTTTGCTCTGTTTTGGTGCTTTGTCGGTTTGTGGTTTGCCTTAGTGTGTGGTGCCATTTTTGTCGGTTTCTCGGTTACTTTTTTGGTGGCTTTGGCTCATGACTCTATTTTCCCAACGGATTATTTTGGCACTTGGTCTACTTTTGTTCTTGTGGCACTCACTAGGAGTGCCCATCCCCGAGAAGGAGCCGATGTTGGTGCCCATTTTGATCCTTTGCCATTTTGCCATGTTTCCCCTTTGCTCTTTGTGCTCTAAAACAATTTTTCCTCATGAAATCGATGATGTGAAGTTGTAGCTCCATTCTTGTGCATTGGATTGTTTGCAAACTCATTACCTTACCCTAATTTGCTAAGGAGAAGTGCGTTTTTACCTGTTTCGAAAAAATGGCTTTGGATTCTCCCATCCTTTGCATTTGGTGAAAAAACAACTTGTATCTGTGTTTAAATGCTTTGAGTTGTTCATTTTTCTCCATTTTTGCACCATTTTGAAGGAATCTCTAAGTTTGCCCTGTGTTTTGCCCTAATTTTGCCTCGTTCAAATGCCTCTGCCATTTTTCTGTGTTTTCCCGGCCTTTGGAGCTTGAAATTGTTTGATTTGTACTTATTTTCCCTCAAATATCCCTTGCCATGGTCATAAATTTCCTAAAAACACTTTCCATTTGTCTTTTGATCGAAAAATTCTTCACCCACGAAGAAAAAATCGATTTTGGGGGTCACTGGCAATTTCTACATTTTTTTGACAGTCATACGGGCGTCCTTTGCCGTCAAATTCTAGCTCATATACTTTTGCATACGTGGCTTGTTCTAATTGGCAGAGGGGATGCGGATCGGCGGTGGACTTGGAGAAATTTTGCCTTTTTGGTGAAAAGTACTAAAATGCAAAACAAGGTCGCAAGCCCGCTAGAGTAAATTAATGCCTTAGTATTTTTTGTTTTGAAAGGCAAGGCGGAGCGGCGGATGTCCGAGAGAGTTTGAGATTTTTAACCTTTTTCCTAAAAAGGGTTAAAGTTTTAAAAGAAGGCGCGGCCCCGACAAAGAAGAAAATTAAAGGCTTCTTGCGTGGGTCGGCGGGCCACCGGAGGAAAAAAGGGAAATGTTGCCTTTTTGGCAAAATGAGTTAAAGTGGTAATTTGAAGCATGGCTCCACAATGAATCAGAGGGAGACACGTGTCAAAAGCAATGACAGAGGGAGTGCAGGCTGCCGGTGAGTTTTGAAAACTTTAAAATTTTGTGAAGGAGGTATGAAGCAAAAAGGGAGTTATGGCCCCGCAACGAATCACAAAGAGACATGTGGCAGGGAATGGCGGAGGTGCGGGATGGCGGAGGAAATGTCAAAAATTTTCCTTCACAGAATATGATTAAAATATGAAATGAGAAGCGCTCCCCTCTAGCCAATCATATGAGGACACGTGTCTTGCGGGAGGGCGGAGCCGCGGAGGAAAATTGAAAAATTTTCCTTTTTCCAAAAAAGGTGGAAATGTGTAGAATCAAGCTGCGATTTCGATGGGACCCACATTGGGACATGTGTCAAGCTCATTTTCAAAGGGTGGAGGGGTGGAGAAAAATGTCAAATTTTTACATTTTTTCAAAAAGTGTTAAAATGTCAAAAAATGATCCCAAGCCCATTTCCAATCACATTGTGACACGTGGAGGGCTTAGATTGAAGGGAGAAAGGTAAATCGACCAGAAACGTGTGCATTTTTCAATTTGGCCACCATTTTTTCTCCAGGAAGTGTGGAAATGCATTTTTTACATCAATTTTGATCAAATTTTTGGCAAATTCATGTCATTTGTGCCTGCAAGGACCAATGCAATTGGTTTTGAGGATCAATTTGAAGATCAGGGATGTTTTTGAAATGAATTTTTGCCCTAACCCATCCAGAAATGTGAAATATCAAATCCAAAAGTTGTAGAGTCAAATTTTGGAGGGATAAGGATGAAATAATGAAAGGAAGGGGGTCTGCATGCTTTGAAGATGAAAAACGTGCCTCCACAATGGATAATGATGCGAATTTTGCAATGATTCATCTCTTTTTGAGACAACTAGCAACTTTTTGGATGTGTTATGTTAAACGTCCCTATCTACGAATCATGAGGAATTTTTGTAACAAATTTGATCCTTTGGCATATTCTTTTCTTGGGAAAGAAGGCTCGAATGGGATTGAAAACTATATATTACATGAATTTGTCATGTAAAGGGTTGGAAGAGTTTTAAAAATCCCTGGAAACTAAAAATTTCATGGGAAAATCTGGGAAGAAGGCCATTCAATGAGAAACCACCTAAGAACCATTTCTAATTCCTTTTTACATCAGATTTGTATCATGTTGAGTTGGTTTCAGTTGTAAAGCCATCAACAAGCTTTGAGATTGTTCTTGAAACATTCTCCTGCTAATAAATTTGATCATTTCTGGATTATTTTGTGTTGTCTCTTGGCAAAATTTGCATACACTTATGTTTCAGAATGTTTTCAATTTGTGTTTCTTGCTCCTATTGCAGTCTTGTGTTTAAAATCTCTCTTGATCATACATGGTCTCATTTCTTGTGATTAGTTTAGTGGAATTTGCAATCTCACATTCAGAAGAGCTTTCATCTGATAAAGAGATAAAAAATTTAAATTCACTTTACTTTCCTTGATTTTAGAGATTGTTTGTAAACTTTTGGGTGCACCTTAGGTCATGATTAAATAGTGATTTCTAAATTCTTCATTGGTTCATTCTAACTCAAGCTTTTGTGATAGATGATCAAAGATTGTGTGGAAAAGTGCATATTTGGGCCTCCATTTAATGCACATATCTGGTTGAAGGGATGATTAACCATTTTGATACTTTTTGATGTTAAGTTTCTCCATATTTTATGAAACCCTCAAAGAGTCCGATGGACCTTGGTTTGTCTTATCTAAAATCCCACCCAAAAATCATTCAAAACAACTAATCCTACCCTGTTTTACCCTTGTTTTGACTTGTATACCTGAGAAGATCAAAATCTATTTCTAAAGTATGCGAACATATCAAGTTTTCAAAATGTCTTGATAACCCTTGCCTTGCATTGAAAGTATCTCCATAACTGGAAGTGACAACTTGTGAAAGTCAGATTTGGAGTGTTGATCATATTTTCCCAAGGTCCTTTTCATACTATTTGCACAAATTGAGGGATATTTTCATCTCCTTCACCATTTGAGGATTATAAAATAGGTTCTCTTACCTTGGTTGAAAGGCACAACCTAAAATAATTAGGACAAGATCAAGTCCTATTTGAGTGTTATCCATCTCTCCACAAAACGAGTGTCGGTTAGATCATATCCCCACTATAAAACGACACACACCATGATCCATCTATCTTCAAGCTTCATGCCATATCTTTGATGTTGCTCGAGAATGAAAAGGAGAATAAATTTGGGTACCAACACACCCCAAACGAGGGGGCATACATTGGGTGAATCAGTCACCCCGCACAACATTTCACGGTCATATTACGGGGCTAAAAAGTACAAGAACATAACAGAGATACGGACATAGAACAACCTAGATTCTCGACTTGGGTCTACATTTTAGCACAAACGCCAATGCCCAACTCTGTAAATTAAGCACCTAAGCACTCCCGACCTTTCTTGGGCGCCTATGTCCGTGGTAAGTTACAATCACTTTCTCAGATTGGCACATTTTTTAGTAGTTTACACTCAACATGCACAGTCCTCTAGCAATCAATATGCATGTTATCTCATTTTTTCTATTTGTGTTGGATCGAACTAGATCAAAATGGATCAAACTGAAACAAATACGGATCACACCATCTGTAGTGGTGTATAAATAATCGAGAAGCAGTTAAGGATGGAGAATAACACTAGACCTTTATCCCCAACACTCTTCTGCCATGGCGTGAGATCACCCAAAAACTCGTTCTTGGCGTGAGATCGCCTAAAAAACTCATTCTTCTACAACATTCTTAAGGCACTTTCTATCATTTTCACTCATCAAAGATTAGGTGCACATGTTCCTTATACTACTTTTTCACATTTCCACATGTTTTTACATACTTGGATCGAATTTTTCATATACACGACTTTGACTACTCTTTTTCTCTTCTTTTTGTAGGTTCGTCCTTATAAGAAGCAGTAGTCTCAAGCACAACACAAGCTACAAAAAAATAGGTACAACATGGTACACACATTACGTTTTTCACCCCTATGGTCACTTCCTCTTTCCTAGCTTAGCTTCCACGCTTCATTTTTATCACTCCACACTTTTTCTTGTCTCCTCGGCACACTTTTGCCATCAATCTACATGGTTATCAAGTACGCATCTCTTATCTACTTTATGTTATTGAGTATTCACTTAACAATATAAAGTGGGGAAAATGTAGACACTAAATCACGCACTTTGGGTACATTTTTAGGTCCTAATCACATACTACTATTCATATGATTCCTAAGTGAGAAAACTAGCAATTGACAACTATCTTTGGCCTTTTGTTTGTGTTTCATGTCTTCTTTCTGGCCTCTTACACCCCTACAACCCAATCGATACTTTATTGTTTCATCTTTTATCACTCACGGACACTAGTGCCTAGGTAGGATGCCAACACCCAGGCACCTTCATCCTTCTAGGTTCCCCCGACCTCTCTTTACTTTACTCACCTCTTTTGGTCATCTTTTATCTTTTACGCGTCTTATTTTCTTATGGGTCAACCTTCCAACTGTCAATTCTGAAATTTAACCAAGGGAATCATATAAATATAAATTTATGTGACCATAATAAAGGACCAAGCACTAATAATCTACTACTATCACCTAAGGTTGCATCCAAAGGCATTTCAAGAGCATCAAAACATCCATCTAGCTTCATTCAAGGACAAAGGACTACATTTTCTACATACATGCATAGGAGAGGAAGTTCATTTTTCCATCCATACATCTATCTACATTACAACATCTAGTTATTACTCATTATCAAGAGCATCTTGCACAAGAGCCACCTAGGGCACGATTCTTGTACACACGCATAAGAACTACATGGATTCTAAAATTTAGTGCAATGCTCAATCGTAATTTCACTCGGTCGGGACTGTCGGGGTCACTTGTGACTCCCCATTTGTATCTTTTTCTTTTTATGATTTAATGTGTTTTGGGATTTTGCAAGTGCTCTTTCTCTTTACATGTTACATGAGAATTCCACAAGCATAGTGCGACAAATAGGCAAACAACAACAAGGGTTGGCAAACATCTTGCAACACATGAAAAATTAGTTTATGAGTTCTTTCATAGTCATGGGTTCCTAGAGGTAGTCGTCAAGCACCTTCGACTTGACCTAGGTGCCTCAATCCAGGCATATCCAATAGTCACACAATTTTTTGAGCTGGTTGTGACAGTTTCCTCCTCTTGTTCATCAGTCTTCCATCGGCATACTAAAACTTTTGTTTGTAAAACCCTAGGATATTTAAGAGTCACATATGATAAATAAGCAATAAAATACGATATGACCCGAACAATAAGCTAGATAAAAATGAAACCTTAGGTGCAAGAGAAGGGATAAAATACTTAGTTGATTTCATAATTGATCCTGAAGTATGCTGAACTAGAAGACTGATGAATAGGAGGAGGAAACTATTGCAACCGAGCTCGGAAAATTGTGTGACTATCGGATATGCCACGGAATGGGGTGCCTAGGTCATGTCATGGGCGATTGATCGCTTATGGGTGCCCGTGACTATGAAAGAACTCAAAATATGATTTTTTCTCGTGTCATAAGATGTTTTCCAACCTTCATCGTTGATCTCTTGTTTATTGCACTATGCCCATGGAATTCTGTAACTTGCAAAGAGAAAGAGTACCTGCAAAACCCTAAAACACATTAAATCCTAAAAAAATGATCCAAATGGGTAGTCACCGATCCCGATGGTCACCCAATTGAGTGAAATTATGACCGAGCATTGTACTACACTTCGATTCGAGGCAGTTCTTGTGCAAGTGTGCAAGATTCATGCCCTAGGTGGCTCTTATGCAACATACACTTGATAACAAACAATAGCTAGATGTAGTAATGTAGATAGATGTGTGGATGGAAAATAAAACTTCCCCTCCTATGCATGTATGCATAAAATGTAGTCCTTTGTCCCTTGAATGAAGCTTGACGAATGCTTTGATGCTCTTGAAATGCCTTTAGATGTAACCTTAGGTGATAGTAGTAGATGCTTATAGTTTGGTATTTCATAATGATTGCATAGCTTTATATTTATATGATTACCTTGGTTGAATTTCGTAATTAACAACTAAAAGGTCGTAATTCGTAAGAAAAAAAAAAGATGCCCAAAATAGGTGAGTAAAGTAAATAGAGGTCGGGGGCACCCGAAAGGACAGAGGCGCTTGGGCACCGACATCCTACCTAGGCACCGGTGTCCAGAGTGGTAAAATATGAAATCAGAAAGTATCAACTAGGTCAGAGGGTGTAAGAGGCCGAAAGAAGACATAAAACACGATAAAAGGCCAAAGGTAGTTGTCAATTGCTAGTTTTCTTGCTTAGGAATCATATGAATAGTAGTATGTGATTAGGACCTAGAAATGTACCCAAAGTGCATGATTTAGTGTTTAACAGCTCTACTACTCTATGCCCAAACTGATTGCATGAAAAACAATAACCATAAAAAAATTTGACTCCTAGTTTTGTGATGCTTCCTTCGAGGGAAAAGATCTTTTGTATTTGTATGAGCTATCTTTGCTTGTATTCTCAAGAACATGAATATCTTTCTTCTTGTTTCTTTCATTTAGAGTGCTTGTACTTTGAGGAACATGAGTCTCATTCTCCTTTCTTTTTCAAGTTTTATAGAACCTTTAAGAGAGTTTGTATAGGTCTTTGATTTGTCTGCATTTTCCTTCTTTAGCGACATGTTAGGATATTCTTTGGTGGTTCTATGATCTTCTTTGTACCCAATACCAATTTTGATAAATGATGATCTTTGATTATTGAGTATATCATCCAACATCTCAGTGCTCTTCTCAAACTTGAGGCATTTATTCAACTTAGTATTTGTCTTCTCTAATTCCTCCTTTAGGATCACAACCTCTGATTCTAGCTTAGCATAATTTTATTCTTTTATCTTCAGCTAGGTTCTCACATCCACATTCATCTTTTTCATCTCTTCAAGTTGAATTTGAAGGCTGTTGATGATATTTTGGGATTCTTCAAGGTCTTGAGACAACTTTGTCTTTGAGGCACCATACTCTTCTTCAAATTTATGAAATTGTTGTTTTTGATTCAAATTCTTCTTCTTTAGTATCTTGATCTCATCTAGGGAATTAATGAGCTCTCCTTCAAGATATTATTCTCCTTTGCTTTTTGATATCTCTTTTTCATGAGTAATGATTCTTCTTTATCACTGTAAGAGTTTCTTTCATCACCCTTCATTTTCAAACCTTCAAATTGACTCTTATGTGTTTGGAGTTTTACTTTCTTCACTTTATCATCTCCTTCATAAATGTTCTTGAGTTTATCCCATATTTCCTTGGCTAAAACACAATGCCTCACCTTAACAAATTTTGACTTAGGAAAAATTCTCACTATTGCATTAATAACCTTTGTATTGCTCTTGCTTGCCTTCTTACTAGCTTGATCAGTAGGAGGAGTTGTTGGAGCTATATAACCATTTTCAACTGATTTCCAAATGTCAAACCCAAGATTCATTAGATAGATGTGCATCCTTATACTCCAAAAATATAATTGGTTCCATCAAAAATGGATCTATATCTTAGGAGAAACATTATTTACTCGTCATGTGTGCCTTTGAGATCTACCTTCTAGTGGTTAAGTTATCATGAAGGAACTCGTTCTAATACCAATTATAAAAAAATACAGAGATCGAGAGAGGGGGTGAATCAATATACTTATAATTTTTACTTATTTAAACATTAACATCCATAACAACAACAACAATCACATGAGATATAACAATTGCACAACACAAGATTTATGTGGAAACCCTTTTGGGAGAAAAACACAGAGAAAATATTGCTTGAGCTACTATCCAAATCCAACCACAAATTAATTGTATTACAAATATTTGTAGGCACCAACCTACTAGAGACACCAATCCCCAATTCCAAACACCAACTCATTGGAGACACCAATCCCCAATTGAATGAGGCACCGACCTCAACAATACAAAGATCCACCTTCTGTAGTTGCTTATTCAACTTGATGATGGCAATTGTGATTCTTTTTATACATATAGATCAAAACATACCTTATCATGGATGTTGGTCACATGTTGTGTACTTCATGCCCACCTTTGGTTGTGCACTTGTTACATATTGGTTGTGCACTTATTGCACATCGGATGTGCACTAGTTGTATACTCATTGTGCACTTTGATTACTCCATACTCTATACACAAAAACTGATCTTTAACAATTTATCTTCATGATACAACTCCTCAACCTTCTTCTCTACTTTCTCTACTCCATCTTTACTGCCATGCTCTTTACAACTTCACTTTTCTCATATTCCATGCTCTCCACTCCACCAACACACACAAATCTATCCAATTTGAATCTCTTTTATATCATATTCATTTCTCAAAAAGATGTAGTAACATTTGAGAGTTAGCCAAACCAATTCAAATGATAATGCTAAATTTTTTTGACAGATTTATGCATGAAACATTTTAGTGCCAAAACAGATGAGGTCGGCCAAAACAACATTTATTTGAATACATAGCTTGAGTCGGTCTTTGTAGAATGATATATGAGATTCTTCTAGATTTATGCGAGACATGCCCTATTTTTCTTAGTCCCACGACTTTTCATGACCATCACGGAATTTTTCTATCCTTCGCGGTAATCCTTGACTCCCATGAGATTTCTCTAACCTCCATGGTATTTCTTGACTTCGTGATCTTTCTTTGACCTCTACGACATTTCCGACTTTCACGTCTTTCTTTTACTTTCTCTTCGTTGCACGGAAATCCTCCTTTGTATCGCGACATTTTCTTTCTACCACTACATGCGGAAGACTATTTCTTTTGATCCACGATATGTGACCTTTGTTATGCGCTATTAACTTGTATTAAAAGACTCATGAAACACTTCAATGAGATCCTCTAGATACACGAAGATGTCAATAGATCCATGGTACACTACCGACTATTTTCAAATTTGTAAAAGACCACAACACACCCACAATATAATATAAGACCCGCAAAACACTACAAATTATTTTCCTTTGAAGTACAACATGTAAAATTCATATTGTATTAAAATTTTCATGATTGATTCATTTCTTAGACATCGTGACAATTATTTCCAACATATGAGACATGTAATTTTCTTTTTGCATCAACATTACTTTGACATCAATGCCAATATTTCCAACACTTCAAAATTAGGTTTTGACCAAATTCGCTAGATCGAAGCTTTGATACCACTTGTGATAAAATTACTTAGATAAATATAAATATCAAAATCATTATAACACCAAAGAACACTAGAATATAGATAAATGATCACAATATGTAAGTAGAATGACTTCGCCACTTCAAGGGGGAAACCTCCAAATCTTATAATAAGATTCAAGTGCTTAATATGATGATCATCTACCACTTACTAACTCCTATATATACCTTACTATACTATGTAAATCACCAAGTCTGACCTACTAAGCATATGAAAGCATAAATAAATATGATATGATATGTTAAGAGATAATATTAGCTATAGGTCGACTATACATATCCTGATATATGACCGAGGATTAAGGGTGTAACATTAGGCAAATGACTCGAGCAATGCAATGAGAAGAGTAAGTCTTATAATAAGGCTAAGACAAGGCAATTAGGCTTAAAATGTGCGCATAAACCGTGATTTAGTGATTAGGCTAGTATTAACATTATCAATTAATGAATTACCAAATTTAGTTGTCTATAGGTAGAGGGCAAGAAGCGCATAAGGTTGATATTCATAAGCTTGCTTGATGATGGGAAAGGGGTTTCAACTTGGGAAGTCACCACAATGGCTGAATAATTCCTCTAATTTGGGCTAATCACCTATATATAAACAAATATACACAACATACATTCATTAATGCAAAATATAATAAAGAGGATAACATGAGCTAACATATTAGATTTGTATTGATGGTCTTGGTAGTAAGGGTAAAAAGAGCATAAGGTTGATAAGGAGGTTTGTCAAGGACGCAAAAAGGGGTTTTAAGTTGTGGAAGTCATCGTAACGGTTCAATAACACATAATTTGGACCAATCGCCTATACATAGAGAAACATATGTATAAAAACATAAAATAATGCAAAACATAATTAAGAGGGTGGTACGAGCTAATATACCAATAATGTGTGCAAATGGTCTTAGTAGCATAAAAAACAGAGCATAAGGTTGATAACGAGGTTTGCGGAAGTCACCAAAACAATTGAATAACATCTAATATAAACTAACTAATGTGTATAACAAATGTAGACAACATAGAAAAAAAATGCAAAACATAATTGAGTTGGTAGCACGAGCTAATATGCTAGTATTTTATGAATGGTCTTGGTAGTAGGACAAGAACATAAAATGTTGCTAAAAATTCATTAACACTTAATTTGAACTAATCAACTATACAAAGCATATACACTCACAATAAAACTAAATAAAAATTGATAATTCTTAATGTAAATTTAGAAGTAGAAGTGACCCACAAATTGTTATGTGGTATAATCTTAAAGCAATTATAAAAATGACCCACAAACCTTAGTTGGGGTTTATATTTCCAAGTAAAGTAATTCAAAAGGACGAGGGTACCTTTCCATTACCAAATATCTGGAATGGATTTTCCAAAGTGGATGAGTGTCTTGGAAAATTAGATGGGAGTTGGAAAGATTCTTAAACTTATCACATATTTATATAATTAGAAAGATTTTTAAAAAGTATGTCGCATGTTTAAAGTATAGAATAAAGTTTGGAAGTCAAGCAATAATAATCTATATAATATATATATATATATATATATATATATATATATATATATATATATATATATATATATAGTTGGGAAGTTGAACCCACACTCGCACGAGAAACATGCTCCAATCACTTAAATAATGAAGTTTTAAGTGTGAGTATACGAATGGGGAATATATATCTATTTGTGTATAATATTACAATTTGTATCGAGTTGTGGTGAAGCGTGTGGTTTTAATATATTTTCTCTATTTAATTTTGGATAAATTAGCCATTTGTGAGAGACACAAGTTTACGAGTTTGATTATGGGTAGAAAGTATGACACCATTTGACATCTATTTGATTGTTATTTAGAAGTTTTTTCTTCTTGTTTGGATGAATCGATTAAAAATAATAATATTTTAGATATACGATAGAGTTTGGAGCACAATTTTTGACCCCGTTTTTCTCAAGCTAAATGGTACAACTAGAGTAAGGCCTTATGTAACGAGTTAGTAGAAAATTCATGTAGAAGATAATGGAATTATTAATTAGTTAGTATGTAACAAATCCAAAAATGTGCTTTGAGATTGACTTCTCTTTGTTTTTTCAAATAAATGTAGTTAAGATATATGCACTAGTTCATAACTTTAATAAGAAGGCCATTTCCATTAGATCTTCACTTAACCACTTCTATTATTTGTGGACCATGTTTACATAAGATCAAGAAAAGAGATTGTATTGATTTTGTCCTTTGAGTTTAGTGGAGACAAAATGGACGTCATGGAATGCCCAACTCAGAAGGGTTGCACCTAAAGTGAGTATATTGACAACTTGATAATTGACTCTTTGACCGCCTTGTTTGAAGACAAGATTAAAAAAACTTGACTTTTGTTTACCAAAATACATACACAAAGTATCTTAAATCAACTAAGAAAATAACTATTGTACTTCACGTTGTCTTAAAGGATTGTTTACACATAAAAACAACTTAGAAAACTAGCCTATGGTCCCATAGATTGTTAAGTCTCATAGACTTTATTAAAAACTTACATCCATTCATTGTAAAGATCCTTAAACCCTCGATAAAATCTTCTTTTATAATTGAGTTAGCATAATGGTGAAGAACTTGTACTCTTAAACTCCGAGCTTCCGAGTTGAAATACTAGAGGTCACAAGTTGAAATGCTACGTGAACTAAAGTACATACTTCTTGTATTTGAAATACAACTAAGCGTCTCTTACAGACACAAAATACGAGGTAATCTCATATACTATAAATTACCACATGATTCAAAAGCGAAAGCCATCCTAGGCAACGTGGATCCGATCAGAATCAAACATTCCACTCTACGACCTACACTCATATGGGTCAACCACCAAAGGTTACATCCGTAAAGCGTAAGATGCTTCAAGGAGAAAACCGCCAAAACAAATATTTACAACAAACTCCAGAATAAAATTTTGGATCGATATTTCAAATAACACCTTGTCATCCATTATCTATCAACAACAAAAACTATGATGGACCACAAAAAGGTGTTGCCTTTCGTTTTCTCTCCTTACGTAGTTGTAAAAACAACATTGACCATTGCCCCCACCTAAGTATTCTTTAAATTATGAACCAAACCCTCTTATTAAATGAGTAAAACAAACCCATTACACATGGGACGGTGCTAAACCCGACCCCCTTAAATAAACCCCGGGTTCCTATCCTCTCCTCCCAACCCCTAAATAAATAAAAAAATAAAAAAAACCCAACCCACACACAAGCCTGTCAGCCATCCCAGGTGTCACCAAATAACAAGCCACAGCCAGGGAAAAAAAACACCATTATTATTGTTACAATGACGTGGCGGGCCCCTGTGTCGGAATCCATCTGGCATTTGAGAAAGTGCAAAAGCGAAAGGTGACGTGGCACGAATGGATTAGAAAGAGCAGAGCGCCAGGCACTTTCCATCCACACCCCGTGGCCCTAGTTTTTCACGTACCTATCTAGATATTTTCCCACTAAATATTTTGTTTCCTCGCCCACAAAAATCTAAATATTTTTCCTCGCCCACAAAAAATCTTCCCCACCTCTATAAATTATGACCTAAATCGTTACCGTATCCAAATTCACTACTAAAATAATAAAGTGTTTTTGGCTTTATTCGCCCTCGCAATCGCAGCATGACACGTCAAAAAGCGGCCCGGCCATTATAGCCACAAGCTAAATTAGCGGACTTTTTATGATTTTTTTCGTAAATGGGAAAATGTCTTGGTTGAAATTCTTTGGCTTTATATTATATATTTTTCTCCTATAGAGGGCACAGAAAAAAACTGGTCCACAACGGAAAAAAAATAAAAAAATTCCATGTAAAGGAAGGAGCTCAAATAACAATTTTCGGGAGTAGTATTTTCTGTTTCTGCTGTGTAGTTTGTGGCTGATGGCAATGATGAATTTTCCGTCAGTTGTCGGAGAAATTTCCTCTTCTGGAGACGAACTCACTGCAAAGGTCTGGTACTGTAATTTAATGTTTTTCAGAGGCCTAATTGATCTGGAAAATATACAAAACTCTGTGAAATTGTTTGTTTGGGTGTCCATTAAAGAAAAATAAATACAAATCTGCTTGTTGCAAGAGGGTTTTTGCCTTTACGGATAAAGACCTGTTTCTTGGTAGCCCATAAATGATGAACCGGATTATAAAGTAGAGCTCTTTAAGGAAATTTATGGACTGAAAAACGGCGGTTATTTTTCCCCTATTGTCTTGATTTAATCCTCTGTACTTGTAGAAGATTGCTTGTGTGGCTGTTCTAGTGCAAAATTAGGGAGGCTTGTTTGTTGGCTTTTGATCTAAGATTTCAAGAACCAGGTTATGACTGGAAATATGTGGATACATGAAAAAAATAGAACAAGCTTCATTCTCTGCACGGTTTCAGAGATGTCCTTCCTCTTCTTTTTTATTATTTTGGGTTTCTGAGAATATTTTTAAATGGTGTGTATTTGGGCTGAATTGTTGGACTTTGTGTATTTTGCTCCGTACGCCGGATAAGGGATACTGTAAGACTTTTGAAGGCAAAGTGTTCCATCCTCTTCTGTTTTCTTCTGTAATTATGTAATTTTTGCGGTTTTGAAGATAACTTAAATAGTGATTATTACGGCCAAATTTTTCTGTAGACCCGATTTGAGGTACTTTTAGGTTTTTGAAGGCAAAGTTTTCCATCCTCTTCTATTTTTCTTCTGTAATTTGTACTATTGGGGTTTTGAAAATAACTTAAATGGTGCGTGTTTTGGCCAAATTGTTTTGTGAGGGGGAATAAGAGTTACTTCAAGACTTTTGAAGGCAAGGTGTTCCATTCTCATTGTTTTTGTTGTGTAGTTTTGGGCTTTTGAAGAAAACTTAAATGGTGTGTATTTTGGCCGAATTGTTGCTGGATACAAGGCACTTCATGACTTTTGAAGGAAAACTGTTCCATCCTCTTACTTTATCTTCTGCACTTTTGAAATTTTGGGGTTTCTAAGAAAACTTAAAAGGGTATCTATTTTTGCCAAATTATAGGGTACGGTGGCCAATTTGTTATAGTAGGTCCACTTGTAGGATTTCTGTAGAGGATTATTTATATGGGTTTACACTAAAATGAATTTTCTAAGCTATGTTTGGTTGTCTTCGCTAGGTCTATTAGCCTTGGTTTGATTGTCTTCTTTAGGATTTCCTAGTCAATATGCCCTGCAGCAGGTTATAAATGCAAGCGATTGTGTGTTATTTTGCCTAATATTGTTCTATAGTTGCCAAGCTAATGAAAATATGTTCAGTAGTTACGAAAATATGATAACGCCAGGATAAAACTTCCTCTTCCAAATTTTAAAAATGTTATTTTTCTTGTTCTATTGTTTTTGAGGTCTTAGAAACTTTAAGTAGTGTGCAATTTTAAAAATGTTGATCTGTAATTTTGGGGCTTTATAAAAATAATACGTTGTGTATTTTTATAGGTGAGGAAGCCCTATACAATAACGAAGCAGAGGGAGAGGTGGACAGAAGAAGAGCATCTCAAGTTTCTGGAGGCCCTTAAACTTTATGGCCGAGCCTGGCGTCGAATTGAAGGTATTTTTTTCCCTCTGTAATCCTTAAATATTTTGGATTATTCGTTTTGTGTACCCTGAATTTTCAAGCTTATAAAAATTGAGATTTACTGTTTGAACTGGAGAAGGCCTAGTTTGCTTAAAGATGGTTGGATCTGGATCCATTTTAAGTTTTTGGTTGGTGTTTGCAGAGCATATTGGCACCAAGACTGCTGTCCAGATTAGAAGCCATGCTCAAAAATTCTTCTCCAAGGTCCCTACTATTTAATAGCATCATCCTTACCAGATATACTTATACAATCTAACTACAGTTGCAATTTCCAATATATATATATATATATATATAGTAGTCAATGATTGGATTTATATTTTCTTCCAAAATAAATGGTATAGCTGTGCAGAAATTATGAATGTGGAAAATTCTTGCCTTACTTTCCTCCAACTGTTATCTTTTGTTAAAATTTAGAAATTGTGTGTTGATATTTTTGTAATTGATTCATGATTACTGAAATTTATTTCCACATCTGAAGGTTTGATCTTGAAGACCCAGTTCATTCACTTGTTTTTCTCTAATGAAGTCAATTTTTAATCAAATGAAGTTGAACAATGATTAAGCCCAAAAGGAACAAGATTTCAGAAAAGTAAGTCTATGTCACACTTTACGTGTCCTACTGTCTACATCAAATTAAAATGATCTTTTTGTTTCCAAAATAAGTGAATTGATTGTGTAGAAAATTCGGACAAAGAAACTCCTAGGCTTACTTTCCCCCAAACATTATGTTCAATTAAATTTGAGAAATTCTGTGGTGGGAATTTTTGATTTATTGTTTCTGAAATTTCTATCAAAACTTGGAGGCTTGTAGCAAGCAGCTTGAAGACCTTATTCATTATATCTTCCAAAATAAATGAATTCCTTGGGTGAAAAAATAGGACATGGATGGCTCTAGAATTTCTTATCCCTAAATGTTATGTAGAGTTAAATTTGAGAAATGATGTATTGAGTTCTTTAAGTGATTTATCATCAGTCGACATCCAGAAGACTTTAACAATCTGTTTGAAAACCAAATGTATATACCTGTCATAAATGAATTTATGAATTGTTTTTCTCTATTTTAATGAATGGGATTTTCGATTCCAAAATGACACAACTCATCATGAAGAAATTGTGAGCTCAGAAACCCCCAGGCTTACTTTACCCAAATTTTATGTTGAGTTAAATTTGAGAATTGGCGGACTGTTTCTGAACTGAGCCCTTGTTAATGAGATTCAGTTAAGTACTATATTTGATTTATCTGCAAGTCTGTTTCTGGAGTGTTTCTGTGCAGAACAGTTGTATTTGATTTTTGTTGAATCAATTAATTTGTTCCGACTAACGTTTCATGTTGCACTCTAAACCTATCATCAAAGCAATTTGGATTGCCCTGATGGTGAGTGCAACCACAAAAGTTATCAACAATAAATTAATTATTATAGCATTCATTAAATTCAACTGTTTTATGAAGCTAAAACAACAGAAACCCACTTGTCGATTTAATGGACTGTCAAAGAAGTTTGCTATGAATATTTGTTTGGTTCTTGTGGAAATAGGAGTCTGTTACTAAGCTTGTTTTCATGCCATTGTTTGCAGTTGGTAAGGGGATCTTCGGGTAGAGGTGTGTCTTCTTCCACAGAGAGAGCACAAAATATAGAAATTCCTCCACCTCGGCCTAAAAGGAAGCCCAGGCATCCTTATCCTCGTAAGGCAGGTGCTATCCAACTGACTGCTAAAGATGAGAGCACATCCCCTTCTGCTGTTTCATCTGCAAATTTACTCAACCTCGAAGATAAACCTTCCAAGGTATTTTTCATTACCACTTTAAATTCAATTTTTCATTTTTTCTCTTCCTGGTGTAAAAATACTATGATTTCATACTTATATACGGGCTTATGTATGTTAATTATGAGAAATTTAGTGTTTGGTACCTGCATAGTCATTTGACTCTTCACTACTCTGTGATATGAATCAAATTTGGCCATTGAAAACATAATTAACCTCCATTGGAGACCCTGTAGGATCTATGCGACCACTAAACTACATATATTTTGAGCCATAATGTCTGTAGAATATAACTACTTTCAACATTAGAGTTATGTAAAACCATATTTTTAAGTTCTTGAATGTCCTGGATGTAACTACCTAACTGCTTGGGAGGCAAGCTCAGTAGATCGTGTAACAATCGAACTTCAGATTTATCTATTTGTCTATTTTGCTCATGGATAACCTCTGGTAAAGCTATTCAAATTGCTTTAAATCTCACATCAACTTTGCTACTGGAACAGAATGCGGGATTTTCTCCTTGCGATGCAAAAGCACAACTTAGTGGACTTGAAAACAAATTGGATTCCTCCCAAGTGAACGACTCTCCATTAAGCCTCAAGCTTTTGGCCAGACAATGTTAGTTGCAGCTACTGAGAGATCGACAGTTTCCTCTTCCAAATCAGCTGAAAGATACAATTCTCAAGGAGCTTTCCAAAAATTTGTCTCTGTGAAACAGGAAACTATTCCTGGGAAGATTGAAACTGAGGATCAAATGTTGGAGAATCAAAGTGAAATGCTATTCACGCTCGGACTAGAACGTCTCACAAAACAAGTGACTTATTCTGCAGTGCAATCTCTATCTCCATCCAATTCAGTTACAAATTTTGAAAGAAAGGCCATTATGCTTATGAGTGATACTGTGTCAAGTGCAGCCAAAGATTCCAGAGAAAAACAGTTCTTAGACGTACATCTGTCCAGTGGACAGGAGGCCAATTCAAGTAGTTTTTCAAGAAATCAAAACCTTCCTGGCACTGTGCCAGAATGCCCAAGACATATACCAATACAGTCTGTGGTTGATGGAATGGTTTCAGAAAATGGGCATGAGGATATTAAAAGCCGGCTAAGCATGATCCCTTTGCTCCATTCAAGTTTAGCAAAGGGAATCCCATACGGCAATGACTCGTTGTCTCAGTTGCATCCCATGTTTCCTTGGATTCAGATGCAACAAGGAGACACGTCTGTTGCAGAAGTGGTCGCAGCAGCGACAGTTGCTGCAGCCTCAGCCTGGTTGTCTTTGTGTGGTGCTCTGCCTACTTTTCTCCACCCAAGTACTTTTGGGACAGCAACGGGTGCAACGAACCCTTTGTCCGAATGCAAAGCTGAGTCTACGATGGGAGATACAGAAAAAGAAGGGGCAAATATGGTTAAAGGAGCTGCATGCAATCTAATGAAAGAATTTGATGATGCTCACGACCATGGAGAAAATTTAAGCTGTCAGACTGAAGAACAGGGCCATGTAATAAAAGACAAAGAGTTAGCAAATGAAAGGTCGTCGAGTAGTTCAAGCACCCCTTCAAGCAATGATCCAGAATGTGATTCTTACTTGGGGACTAGCACTGGGGAGAATAGACAAGTTTGTGTACGAGGCTTCCATTCTAATGGAGGAAGATGTGCTTCTGAAGAAGATTCTTCCAAAGAGGAGGAAGACACACATGCTAGCAACAATGGTCGATGGGACAAAGCTGAAAAACATTTTCTTGCTGACTTATGTAAGAGTCATTGTAAAGGTGGTGACCATTGCATTGAAAAACATAGAGAGGTTTGTAATGAGATGAGTACCATCTTTCTGCATATTCCTACCTTTAACTGGAACCTCTTATAGAGGAAGCTTAATGCTATACTTCGATTATATTTTTCTTATAGCCTTATACTTCATCCAAAAGATAAATTTTCTGTTTCCTCCTGTTTTGCAGGGTCAAACCACATTTGATGCTTTGTTTTCCCAAGAGGTTTTGCCTCAGACTTTTCTGGGCCATGCAGTGTTGGAGGTGGCTCCTCCAAAGAAAATATACAGAGACACAAATCCCCTTTTGCTTCTAGGGAGGAGGGACATGAAGATTCTGAAGCTACCACGAGCCATCAGTTTATGGAAGAATCAGTTGCAAAGTCGTGCGGAGCAGACAAATTCATTGCTTCAAGCATTGGAAAGTCAAAATCTGGAGTGGGTTTTGTCCCATACAAATGATGTTCAGTACAAGCTTACAAAACTAGGCTACATTCCCAATCTGTGGACAACCCTGAAGATGTTCTAAGAGAAGAAAAAGAATTTGTTCAGGACAGTAACTAAACCATCCCTGATATTGGTTTGTCTTATAGTGTCTTTTAGAGCTGCATATGTCAAAAGTACATTCAGATCTGATATTCAGCTTGAGGAGATCACTCTTTCGCTCTTTAATACTAATTGTGTAAAACATCTAAGTTCTCTTGAGCAGATCAGTGGCCACTTCACATTGCCCTACTCATTGCAACTGGCATTAACTTACAGATTCCGATGTTGACTTGCCTGGGCTAAGCTGTTCGTAAAATTGAGATTGTTCTGTAAAATTATTGGTAATATTTCTGGCAGAATGTTAAGAACAGGGAAACTGGATCAGAAAATCTAATCCTAGCACTATAATCAAGGTTGTAATATAATTCCTGAGTGTACAACAACAAACGAGGCTTTCAAAAGGTTTTCGTGTATGTTGACGCATGTTTTTGCTTAAAGCAAAAACCCGATTTATATTTCTTTTTCAAACATACATCATGTAGATATGTAAAGTGATCATTTCATTTAAATTTGGTACAGTGAGCCAGACCAAGTGAGTTTCTTAGCATATAGCGCCTTCCAGGATTTTTCAGCTTACAGATTGTGTGGTATTTGGTATGTTTTGCCGTGTATGGAAGAGCCCCATTAAGATGTTTGTTCAAGTTACATTCCTCTACTATGTTGCAGAATTTTTCTCAAACATATATATAAGGCACAAATTGATCTGCAAATAATTTAAGCTTAGCATCTGGAGGCAAGTATAGAGGCATTATTAAACAATGAAGAAGCCTATTCTCAAGATTGTGTAGAGTTGATCAGCGTTATAACATTCTTTTAGGGCATGTTGCACCAAAACACTGGAATCTGGTGTGTGGGATTCTGTGGTAAATCTATAATTTAAATACTAAAATGTGGCGTAATTAAATATCTGGGAAACATTTCAGATTTTCTGAAATGCACTTTGACCAAAAATACAAATGTTGGCGTATAAATGAATGTTTTTAGTAAGTTACTGATGGTTACAGAAGAAAACATACAGTTTGACAGAGACTAGGTTTAGCTTCTCTTCCAAAATTATTCCTAAGCTCAGTAATACTCAGAGCATGGTTTTCTGCTGTTCTCATGAAATACCACTGCAAATGAAACCCAGATTTTATACCAAGCTCTAATTTCTGTTTTTGAAACATACAAAGAAAAACATGATTTAGCAGGCATGCCCCTGCGATGCCTAAAGATCAGACCCACATTAAACCAGCACCCTATTCAACCGAAGTTGCCTCTCTTTAAATGGAGTTGGCATTTTCCATGAAACCTTGTCTCAGCCTCTAAAAACGAAAAGATCAGACCCACATTCAACCAGCACCCTGTTCGACCGAAGTTTCACCTCTTCTAAAGGAGTTGGCATGTCCCCTGAAACTTTGTTTCAGCCTCTCTAAAAACGAAAAATGTCAGACCCACATTCGACCAGCACCCTGTTTGACTGAAGTTTCACCTCTTCTAAAGCAGTTGGCATTTCCCACGAAACTTTGTTTCAGCCTCTCTAAAATCGAAAAATATCAGACCCACATTCAACCAGCATCCTGTTCATCCGAGATTTCACCTCTTCAAAAAGAATTGGCATTGGCCTCAATACTTTGTTTCAGCCTTTTAACAGTGAAAATTCATCCTTCCTAGCAACAAAATTTACAATCGCTTGAATACTTGATACTGTGTTCCATGCCAGTCTATATTGGTTGCACGCTAACATCATATCCATATCAATGTCAACCTCATTGGCGGTTGAAAGCATGTCATGTAACATTTTGTTTACATTCTAAAAATGTCTTTGGTGAAGGGTTGGAACACGTCTTCCTTAATCCTACTGGTCCTAAAATTTCTCTCTTTAAGGGTCATTTCATGTTACACTTTTTAAACTCATTTAAAATGTCATTTCATGTTACACTTTTTAAACTCATGTAAAATGTCATTACATGTGCCTTTTATCCGTTGGACATGAATCCTGGCTGTAACAAAGTATATGAATGATGCGTTCAGTTTAAGCAAGCTCGGAATAGACGTCTTCCCGATCATTTTAGTGTTCAAGAGGGAAAACTCAACATCATGTATATTCGTCCAAGATTAATGTTAATGCTTTGATATGTCTGATGATTGATCTATGCATGATCTTTAGAGACAATTGGATCTGTCCATTCTAATGCTACTCTAAAACTTGCAATAAGGAAAAGAAGTTAAAACTGCGGTGATGCACTAGGACGAGCCTGAATTCTTGTTTTCTTTCTGTAGTGCAAATTTATGCCAAGTATTCAAGTAAATCTTCAGGCAACTGTATCTTTTTCAGCAATAAATGAAAGGTGTTGTATATCCTGGTGCCCTCCACATTTAGATTATTTTCTTACTGTTGATACATTGTTGAATTGTGTTATCTTGCATAAGTTGTAGCATAGCATTAGAATAGACAGAATTGACTATTTTTGGAGATTGTTCTTGCCAACAAGTATTCTCACACCTAAGTACTTTCTATGTTATGCTTGATATCAATGACAACATAGATAAAACATATTGGCAAAAATTGTTAATGTTTTCATATGCTTGTTTGTACACTACCCATAGAGTCGAGCACAAAAGGGGATGTTCTAAAGCACAGGGAACTTGTCTTAAGAAAAACCTCCATAGTCAATTGGTTATGTCTATCATAGTGCTACTTTTTTTGTCTACATTTAAGACAAGTTGTCCTTTTTTTTTTATTAGAACACATCAATATATTAATAAAAAATCAATACAGATGGTTCAATAAAAAGGGTAGCTAAAAAGAGTCACGACTTGATATCTAAGATGGTAAAACACATGGCTCGCCACAAAAAAAAATGCCACATGGGTGAACGAAAAAAATTGGATTACAAAATGACATAAAGCATGGAGTCGAGAACTAATTGCACCAACATTGGGGAGAGGTGGCATATCATCTTGAGGAGGAAAACCTCTAATCCAAACGATTCATCCGTTGGAGGATCTAGAAAAAACCACCCATCGAACGTCTAGGACTAATGTCTAAGAGTCCTACATAGCCAAAGGTGCCATAATTCCCTAACCAAGTGGCAATGAACCAACAACAATGATGCAACCTTACACCTTTGGAGAGAGCCAATGAGATAGAGCAATGATAGACGAGCTAGTAGGATGTTTCTCGCGAGGTGGTGGTAGGCTCCAAGGACCCCGCTACTAAGTTGGTAGGGTAGGGAAGTAGCCATGAACTGGGGATGAAAGCCGACCATGCGAATGAATTTATCTCCACGCAGACGTAGGAGGTGGAGAGCCCAAATGTGGTGAATCCGGTAGAACGCAACTCATAGTGCAAGGAAGTTCCCAGTGAAGAAGTAGCTCCCGCAAATGCTGAAAATCCAAAGCCACCTTCTCGGCTTGTGTTTATATTGGTAAGCACATCGAGGAGACAACAATGATCTTATTGTTAGTCTAAAAATGCTACGGAATATAATCACGACTATAAATAATAACATTTATATCTTTCCATAATTGAAAAGAATAACTATAAAACACTCCCATTGAAAACAATATAAGCATGAGAATGCGAAGAGTCCCCAAATAATGCTAGATTCCAAGTAAAATGCTTATTGTGGTAAGGTTGAAAAAGGGAGTGGATCCAAGTTTGGGCATCTTGAGCATGGGGACATTACCAAAAAGGTGTTTAAAAGTCTTGGGTTGGCCACATGCAAGACATTTGGGCATGGAGACACCAATATGTGTAAGCCTCTCTCCTAATGGCAAACCTTGATTTCCAAAGCACCATGCGAAAAGCTCAATCTTTGGTTTTGATTGGGAATTCCAAACAAGATGAAAGCGAGAAAGCTAGAATGTAGTGGAGGAATTCAAGCTCCATCGAGTGTTCAACTTGTAGAGGGTAGGGGAGAAAGGGCTCATAAGTTGATAGAACAAACATGGGGAGTAGCTTTTAAAAGGGTTGTCAACATTCCAAAGCCAATACAAGCACTAGGCAATTGTTGGTTGAAGATTGAGCTTGTGCAAAATAACATTTGGGAGTTCTTGAATTTTTAGAATTTACGGAAGGTTTGAATTGGCCAATTTATATTTAATTTTAAGTTATGGCCATGGAATCCAATTTATGGAACGAACATATGAACACTTTCCTTAGTAAGCAAGGGCCTTGATTCTAGGAGTCTCCACCAAGGGAATGCAATTTCTTGTCATAATTGGCGACCACCTATTGTTGTGGACTGTTGAAGGAAATCCTAGATATGAAGTTGTCATTGACCCAACATAGATACAATTTGATTGCTTCAAAACCCTTCCACAAGCTCTTGGCCATGAAAGAACCCTCAATTTTAATTGACACAAAAGTGAAGAGCAAATTGTGAAATCCAATGTTCTTCCAACAAATTTTGTTGTTAGGGGCACCTATTGCAATGCAACACTATAAGATAATTATCCACGTCTCATTCCCATAAATAGCTTTAACTATGCATTTGGCATAAAGAGCTAAAGTCTATGTATAAACATCTACAATGCCCATACCACCATTTTCATGAGGGAGGCAACAAACCTCCCAAGTAACTCAACGAAAGCCCCTAGTTTGTTTAACATTGGTCTAAAGAAAGTATTGCAAAATATTGGCCAACGTGTTATAAGATGCCTTAGAAGGGGCCTAACAAGAAGAATAATACACATGAGTCAACAAGAACCTTGCTTTGTAATCTTGGAATTTTTCAGCTATAGAGAGGCATCGAGTCCCTTAAAAGGTGATTTTCTTCTCAACTCTACCCAAAACATATTGCCATAATCGAGGAGTGCTCTCAAAGGAAAAAAAATATCTAAGAATTTGAATTATTCTCCTTGTTGAATTCACTTTCAAGGATATTTTAAAGCGATCCAATATGGTGAACTTGTTTTTCTTGTAACACAAGTTTGGTCCATTGTACATCAAACCCAAATGACTCGTGGAAAATATCAAGACAATGCATTGTTTCTTTAAAAGAGGGTTCATTTTAGCAAGAGTGAGAAAAGTGTCATATGTGAAGTGATCATTGATGATTTAAGTGGAGTGTTATGAAAAAAATGCCTCGGGCTAACCCCTTGAGTTCAATGGGAAAGCAAATATCCAAAAGCTTCTGCAGCTACAACAAAGCGTAGGAGTTGTAGGACAACCTTGTTGGATAGAGGGAAATAGACCAAAGCTTTTAGACTTGTGATCATTGATGGTTAGACAAGTGGATGCATCAGAGAAGAGAGTTTGTATAGTCCAAATAAAAACTTCACCAAAGCCAAGAACTTGAAGCATGGAGAGGATGAACAACCATTTGATGTGGTCATACCCTTTCTCAAAGTCCAACTTAAGCGGAGAAGGAACACCAAAATCTCACAACCTTTAGTAGAACAATGCCTTATGCATTGGGAAATAGAGTTTGAGAAGGGACATGGAATGAAAAGAGAAAAACACACACAATGGGGAAATAAATACACCACACAAAAAGAAAGGAAAACATGCCACACAACAAAAATAAACCTAAATCACCTATGGTATAGGTGGGGGACATCCCACTTTCAATGTTTGTACAATTTCAAATTTTTCTCACCGTAGGGAAATTCCAAGGGTATGCCATCTAGGTAGGACAAGTAGAATGTATTATCACCACAAAAATGCTTGATCTTGAATGGTCCTAGCCATAGAAAATCAAACTTCCCATGGTTTCCTTTTTGTTCTCTTCACTTTTTCTAGATTAGGATAAGGTCTTCGATCTAAAATGTGGTTTCCCATGTTTTATGATCAAAAATATTTTTCACTCTCATTTGGTGCTCTTTAATCCTATCGGCCACCATGACTCTTTCATCATTGAGATTCTCAAGGTACAAGATCCTTTTATTCCGGGAATCATGGAATTGATCATCTTCAATTGCCTTTACCAACTACAAGATGTGTAGCTCAACTAATATGGGAAATTCTTCTTCTATCATGTATAACAACTAAAATGGTGACATCCCTATTGCTTTCTTGGGTGTGATCCGGTCATCCCATAATGCATCATATAGTTTCTTGTGCCAATTCCTTTTATTTTGATCAACCAATTTATGGATGATTGTTACAATGTTCTTATTACTAGATTCTTCTTGATCATTACCTTGGGGGTAATAATCAGATGAATGAGAGAGGGAGATACCATGCTCATAGAAAAAATCAATGAGTTCCATGGAAGAGAAATACTTAGAATTATCTCTAACAATATTTTATGGATCACCAAAGTTTAGTATGATGGTCTTTTTGAGAAAGTTACATACCATTTTAATGTTTACGTGCTTGATTAGGATAGCCTCAACCCATTTAATGAAGTAATATGTAACGGTGAGCACATAGGTGTGGCTTATGCTCAAATGTGGATTGAGTGCACCCATGAAGTCTAGACCACACTACCGCAGTGGATCCTCAATAACCACATGCTTGAGAGGTAGCATCCCAAAATAGTGTATGCCAATAATATCTTCCTCTAATGACCTTATGAGCTATGAACAAGGCCAGAAAGTGTCTTCCATAGGCTTGGTCATGATATTCCTTGAATAAATTTTCCTATTGCTCTTTATCAACACACCATAAGAGATAACCATCCAATCCTCTCATGTATAGTACATGGTTTTGGACTACAAAGCTTGTTGCTCTTCGCTCTTCGCTTAAGTTTTCTTCATTGTTTCCCACTCGATGGGGTGGCTAGTTATCATAAGTCAAGAAATAAGTAATGTTGGCATATCATTCGAGAGGTGGTACTTAACAGAGCATTGCGAGTAATTCTTCATCTAAACTTTCATTCTATAATTCTATTTGCACCTCTTCACTTGAATTTATGGCATCTTCAAAGAAAGAGTTTCCATAATCCTTTACCTCTTACAAGCTTGGTTGGGTGGATTTCGAGATCATACTCTCGAACCTTGGTAATTTAGTTGCCTCTTTTGGATCTGAATTCTTTCCAAGTAAACAGAATAACTTCATCGCGCAGATCAATAAAAATACTATTGTATGTGAATTCAAGACATAAAACCATAAATTTTTAATGGCTCGATAATCGAAAATGCATGTTTATGTATGGTTGAGTATTTTAGATCATGATGATTCAATATGAAGCTCTTGAAGGCAATAAAAGATTCAACTCCTTCACATTTATAAACTAGAATATTTGTCAAAGTGTGCTCCGATGCATAATAGTAGATGATGAAATCTTTATCAATGTTTGGACATACAAAGTGTGGGAATATGAGAAACAACCTTCTTGATGTTTTCAAAAGCAATCTTACCTTCCTTGTTCTAACCAAAATTCTCACTTAATGCACCATCATATCGGTGATATGTTTGGTCAACTCGCAAAGTCAGAACGAAATGATAAAGAAAGTTCACTTTACCAAATAAATAATGCACTCATGGCTTGCTTGTAGGTAAATATATATTTTGAATTATGTTACTCATTCGGGATCAATCTTGGTTCCTTGTTCACAATGTGTCCAAGGAGTTTCCCTTCCATCACTCTAAAGATTGAGTTCTTGGGATTCAAGGATATACCATGTGCCCCACACCTAATGAGAACCTATTCAAGTTGTTGTAAATGGTCACCTTATTCCTTTGAATACACTGTGATATCATCAAGGTATATCACTATGCATTTGGTTTTGAGATCTTTGAAAGCAAAATTCATAGTTCTTTGGAAAGTAGCCCTTGCATTGATGAGGCGAAATGATATACACTTGTATGAAAACATTCCCTATAGATTAGTAAATGTAGTCTTGTGATGATCTTCTAGTGCTACCTCAATTTCATTGTACCTAGAAAAGAAATTGAGCATGAAAAGCATTTCCAAACTATTAAGAACTTGTAGGATTTAGTCTATGATTGGTAGAGGGTAGTTGTCTTTTAGAGAAGCTTGATTCAAATTCTTGAAATTAACACAAATTCTTCTTTCATCACTCTTTTGTGACTTGGGACAATGTTTCTACCCAAGTGGAGTGGTAAATACGAAAAATGATTTGAGCATTTAGCATTTTGAGTATGTCCTCCTTGATAATCCTAGCTATCTTGGGATTATACCGCTTTTTTTTTTTCGAAATGTTCCACTCTGTGTTTGAGGGGAATGGCATGTTGTATTTCCTTATTCCTAAAGGAATTAAGCTCTTCATAAGAATAGACTAGCACATTTGAGTATTTATTCAGAGAAAAAAGCTTTCATGTTTTTCTAGAGAGCAACTATTACAATGTTTACCAATCTTGGTTGTTCCCTTTGCTCCAATATTGATGTTTTTATACTCTGCGGAGCTCAGAGGAGAGTTCTCATCTTTATATTTCATGAACCTATCATACTTGTTGATAAAATATTCAAGAGATACAAGACCTTTAGCAATTTTTCTATATTTTAGTATGATGACACTATATGCACCTACTCCTTTAATTTCACCTTTTCTAATGCTTGGAGTAGATTCCTTGTGTGTACCATCACTTCCCTCATAATAGAGGTTGTTGAAATTTCCTTTCTACTCCAAGAAAGAAAAAATGTTCTTTTCATCATTGAAGACTGGCCAACTTTCAATGTTATTTGGAACACTTGGTTTGAAAATCATTTTGACCAAATATTTTTGTCCCCCAAAAGATGGGTAAGGGATGAGTAAAGATGTAGAGATAGCTAAGAATCCCGCCTTCTCATTTTGTTCATGTGGGACTTTGTGAATTGTAAATGCTTATATGAAATCCCATACCGTATTTCGTAATGCCCAAGCCTTGTTTTTGCACTTGAAACAAATTTTTAACTTGTTTGACAATAATCTCAACATCATCACCTTGGCATTGCAACTTCTTGATTCCCATTTCTTTGGAAGATTTCATCCCTAGCAACAAGGCTTCATATTCTTATATATTGTCCATGTTTGAAAATTGCATCTTGTACAAGAGAGGGATTACTTATAGTAGAAGTGAGCACTACACTTACGTCTGATCCAAAGTTAGAGAAACTTCCATAAGAGTCTTTAATCCCTTTATTGATTTCTTCTTCCTCCAATATATCAAGAAATTCTTCATCCTTTTTCATAACGAGGAAGTAGTTTCTTGTGTCTCTATCTTGTTACAAAATATTGGCTCGTGGGCTTTATGAATTCTAGACAATGTAATTCTTATTCCTTTCGAGAAGAAGATTCTTCATTTAGCTTTTGACAGGATAGTAGCATATGACCAATCCATATGCAATTAACCACCCACATCTTGACAAAATATTTTTCTTATTAACATTCCATAGGAAGTGGGCATGTCTTCAACTAGTATGGTTATCTTTACTCTCTTGTTTTAGAAAGAAACAAAATCAACTTGGGAATATTTGATTTGGAAAACAAGGGGGACCCATTTAGTTTCCATGAAATATAAGTGATCATACACACAATTCAATGTAATACCAAGAACAATTGTGACCTTAGCGGGAATGATGTTGTTTGAGGCACCATAATCAATGATGCAATTGTTCAACTTGTGGCTTCCACTAAGTGAAGAAAGGTTCTAACTTTCATGAGGTGGATGGAATTACAACATGTAGGTTCTAGGATGAAGGGGAGGAGTAGGTAGAAATCCCTTAAAGGTGGACAACGATGGACTAGGCTCAAGTCGAGAATTATTAATGAACTGGACTAGTTTATCAAAATACTACGGATGATTTTTCAAGTATTCAAATTCCAAAATTTGCACTTTAAATTTCTTGACATGATCAATGATATCAAATGAGGCGGTGGTGGAAATTTTTGACGTTGTGACCATTTTGGAAGAGGTGGACGCCACTTTTGGATGGAAGTAGAAGCTACACCTTTAGTAGAATAATTTTTAACCGAGATAGGTGTATATGGATTACGTAGAGTAGAAGATGCAACCTTGGTCGTGGTGGGGCTGGGATTCTCTTTTACAAAGTCCATAGAAATAGAAAGTGAAGATCCTCGACCGATTATGGTAGTTTTTAGAGTCACAATTTGAGAATTGGTAGACTTATTTTGGATAGTATAAGAAGAGACTTATTTTCAATATTATGCGTGGGTAAACACCACACATGAGTAACTATTCATATCTTCCATGAATTCATCATACTCTTCATCCAAAGAATGTTCACATGTAGTTGATGTCGGTGTTTTGAACCTCTTCAACTTATAGGATATCATCTCCTTTTTTTCTTCTTCTTCATCTTCAAGTTCTTCAATTTATTCTTGTTGGCCACCGTGTCTTAGTGTTGTCATTGATGTCAAAACCATTTATGGAAAAAGGTGTTATGAGGTCATATGAGTCTCCATGAGGTGTTAGTCAAGAGTCAAACATGAAGGTTTATTGCACTGCTTGTCATGTTTGGTGAAGTCCTATGTTTGTTTCAGAGCATGGTTCAAAGATGCATGATCATAGTGTGATTCCTTCCAAGTTGAATGAAGGGTGTCATGAGGTCAAGCAAATTCCTAGAGGTGTGTTACAAGTATTAATGAGCCTGTAAGAGGTCATGAGGCCGATTCATGTGATGTCATGGGTTGTAGCAGTCATTCTAGGTCTATTCCTAGTCCCAAAACATGCGAGAATGAGTTGGAGGTATAAGTTTTGAAGCTAATTAGTCATATTAAATAATGGGAAAGATGACTTGACATGATATAACAATTGTATGATGAGTTTCATGTCAGTTCTCAAAGGTTTGATGGTGTTTCATGGTCCTTGGGAAGCAAGAAGGTGAAGACAAGATAGGAAAGCACATGTAAGTCACTATGGTTGGAGAGTTTCAAACATATTTGAGCTAGATGGTGAGTATGGAAAAATATATGATGTTTTCATGATGCTTCATGACAAGTTTCAGTCAAAGTGATGAAGATTTTGCAAGATACATCATTTTTGGTAAAATCGGGTTTTCTAGAGTGTTTTTTTGTGCTAAATGTTGCCCTTCTGATGCTCGTTGTGGGTGTGTACTTTACATGTGATGCGGGAGGATAATCAAGAGGAATTCAATTATCAATTTTCCTAGTTATGAGGTCACGGGATATTTCTAGGCTATGTGAAATCATGTGAAAGAGAGAGTCAAGAGTGTGAAAATTTGAATTTCAAATGGGAGTCTTTCCTCCAAAAGATGTAATTCCATTATAAGGGAATATTAGAGAGTGTTAGGTGTTTTTCAAGGTATTATAAGTTTTTATTAGGGTGTAGGATATGTGTGACGAGTCTTGTGAGCTAGTGAATTAGTATGAATGCTTAAATTACTATAAGAGTGACAATTATGAATCTAGGAGGCAAATAGAAGTTGAAAGGCCACAAAGTGTTAGTCATAATGAGTCTTAGTAATCAGTTACATTGCTAATGGTAGATACATGCAAGGAGGATTTGAGTATGGGTGTGGGTGAATTAGTTAGACAACTCATTCCTCGTGTGGGAGTATGTAGTAAGAAGAGATCAATGTTTTTGTAAGAAGATATATATATATATATATATATATATATATATATATATAGGTTGGAGGTTTATCTTTCCTTAGAGAGGAGTGTTCTTAGTTTGAACTATTGAATGACGGTTTCTCTTCACAATGCATGGGTTTCCCAATGGTATGACTGTTAACAAGCCTTGCATGTGTTTTTCTATATTGATATATGACATATACTCTATTTTGATGAATGAATCCTTGGTGATTTGAAGAAGGAAGATGATTGTGATATAATTTTCATGGAATATTAGTGTGTTAAGTGATTCACGTGGCCAATTGGTGTGTACATAGGCTTTCATAGTGGTTTTAAGGAGACACATTCTTCAATATAATGACAAACATGTGGAAAGGAGCTAAGCTGTTAAACACTTTGTGTACCGAGTCTATGTGAGTATATTTGCATTATTTGATGAGTTCTTTGTGGATGAGCATGCAATAAGGGTTGAAGGGTGAATGCTTGAAAAAATAAGAGTGATTCCACCATGTTAGAAAAGGAAAATGAACCCATGAATGTATATTATATCAGCTTAAGGACCTTCTTGTATAATTGTATTTGTTTGTATCTGAGTAGGGAAGTAGAGAGACCAACCAAAGAAGGGTTTGTATGGGATTTCATGACCCATTGATAAGAAATTATCTTCGAGGATGGTGAAATCAACATGTGTGGAAAATTTCAAGTTTTGAATCGATGATTTAAGAAATTTATAGTTAAATAACCTCTACCGCATGTGTTAGAAGGTTTTCTTTGTGAGCATGTTAGGGTTTGCATTTTAGAGCACCAAATCAACTCTATTTTCTTTGAAACTCTTAAGATATAATGCTAAGGGATCCAAGAAGGAGATTATGAATTTTTTTGAGGAATTAAGGGTTAAAAGTGAATATTTCTTGACAGTCTAGGAAGAAGTTGGTTAAACACAAGGCCTAGTTTAGAGGGGTGATTTAGAAAGGAAGTCATATTTTCCCTTTGAGTGAAGACAAGAAATTTCATAGGATTTAATAAATCCATAACGTGTGCCTGAAATGGTTGTGTTTTTGTCTTAAAGGATTTTACATTAGAAGTTATACTAGATGCAAGACCTGCCTTGGGCTAGAAGGGGTGTTTAAGAGCAAAAGTGGAAAGGTGGGATATAAGGAGTTCTAGAAGGATTTGGAGGTTTATAATTTGGGAGCACCTTAGAGATGAAAAATTAAACTAATGAAGTTTTTAAAACCTTCTAGGTGCCCTTAGATCACTCTATCCATGCTCGTTGCAAGCATGTTGTCTTAAGGGGCATTTAGTAAGCAAAGTTGATCAAGAATGGTAAGTTGATGTTGTGGGTCATTTTGAACCTTTGTGATGAATGAGATGAGATTTTTGAATTATGTGAGCAGGGGAGAAGTCTTGATGATCATTTAAGGAACAAGAAGCTAAAACTTGCATTCTTGGACAATCAAGCAAGTAAGCTAGAAGTTGACAAAGAATGGTGAAAGCTAAGAGCAAAGAATAGTTACATAGATTTAGATTAGATAGGTGATTGCATTAGCAATGGAATGAGGTGTGTATGTAGAGTAAGACAAGTTAATGCTTGGTGGATACCTTATAGGTGGCAGAGTGTCGTATTTGCAAGTTCTTAAGTCTTTTTGGGCTTGTGCATGATCCTCTTAGGCACATCTTGGTGATGGTAGATGTTTTAAACTTCCTTTTGATTGAATACTTTCTTAAATATATGCATGATATTATTTTTCTGCATCATTTGTTATCGAACATGGATTTCTTTGTTGTGATTTGGTTTTGAGATTTGATGATGGAACACCAATGCAGTTAGGCTTGTAGTCTTACAACACACACTGCATCTTGTATAATTTTGAATTCAAGGTGAATTTTTATCATAGTAGGATTGATTTTAGTCTTTAACAAGGTCTTGGACAATCTCCAAATATTTTAGGCTCAAACTCCACCAAATGACCATTCAATCTCTTAATAGGCCCTTTGTTCTTTGTCAAACACAACCTAGAGCAACTCGTCGGTAAAATACCATCTTGTATAGTTTGTGTTTGATATAAAACCTTCAAAATAGATAGGGCACGTCTAAATCTTCATTCCCTCAAAATTTAGTGAATTTCTTTGGTTGGAACAATTATTATAGCTAGTTTTATCTTTGATGCCATAAATTAGGATTAGATTCTACAAACTTCCCGAGAGGCTAAATTAGGTGATTTCTTGGGATAAGAAGTATTTCAAATCATAATTCTAGGTTTTAGAGTTATGACTTAATCTCCTTCAACCCTCTAAACATTTAGTTCTTGATAAAAACTTGCCTTGGATCATTACAACTAGAAACACAGTCTTGATTGTTTACAATGGATTGTAGATGCAAATTAAAAACCCTAACCTACTATTTGTTAGCAATTTCAAAGTGTTATGGCTTCAAGAATTCATTTTTACACATCCAAATAAAGGTAAGATCACTAAAACTAGTTCTCACTCCATGCTACAAGCTTTCTAAGGCTGGATACAAGATATAACTCAAATTTTTGTCAAGAAACAGGGTTTGCAACCTTACAGTCTAATATTAGGGAAAAAGTCTTTTCATCTTTCATTGCATGATTGCTTTGTGATTTCAAACTTACTTGATCAGGGTGGATCATTCCTTTAAGATAATAAAAAACCTCTATATCTCATAATATCACTGTTCTTGTCTATTGGGTAAGCACCTACATGTCAATCCAAAGACTATCACCTTTTCCTTATAATGGAGAGGTATTTAAAACACTTTATCATTGTAATCCACCTCTAAAGAACCTTATAGGACTTAATTGAAAATTTCAAAGTGATTACCACTTTTCCTAATCCTTTCAAATCATCTTTCCTTACAAACCCTACTAATGGTTTCTTAATGAGCCCGTAAGGATACATTTTGCGTAAACCTTTAAACATGGTTTCAAGCTTGGTATTCTCCTTCAAGGTCTAGTTGAATGTTCCAAAACATTACAATTTACCAGGTGTTGATTCATTCTTTATTTATCACGGCAACTCATTCAAATTGGTCCTACTCGCCACCCGATATAGAGCTTCCCGAGTTATTAGGGGTTTCCACCTTGATTAACCCTCTCCTTCAATTGACAAATACTGAGATAGAAATTTGAATCTTACCTTCCATGAGTATCCTTTTCAAATTCTTAAAGCTCTTACATTTCTCCTTCCAAAACACGTTCTCCTGCATTCCCTTGCTAATCGTATTCAAACATCCCGATCACTATTCATACCAAACATCACAACATACTTTCGTTTAGGAAAATAAGCACATGTGGAAATCATATAATCACACTCCTTAATCCTTAACCATCATGATATGATACTATCAAAAAAATTTCACCCTTTCTAATACATGAAATCACCAAACTTAAAGATAAAAGCACATATTTAAATTCATGCACAATTTCTAAGCAAAAATACAATGTTATTTCTTATTTTTTCTCTTCAAACCTAGAGCTCCACCTTTCCTTACCTTGGATCATTTGAATGATGATCAAGGTAGTTACACAAAATCCTTAAATATGCATTTACAAATACCCTCACCGAATTCTTTCTCCTCGGACTCTTCATATACATAATTTTGTCTTTTTAATACAACATTAAAAGAGTTAGTCTAGTCTAGACTTTAATAGTTAAGGACTAGTCCACAACATGCCCTAAGCATGACTTCTAGAGCCCAAGAATAATTCACATAAACTTATGAAATAAGTCATTACTCGAAGATCTGACCAATACAACAAGTACAAGCAAAAATTGCTCACAAAGTAATTCAATTTTACATTTGAAGGGAAATACCATAATTTGAATTTGTGATGGACTTAACACATTCTAACACCTACAAATGATCCCTAATAGACCCTAGGTGACCTATATGACTTATGAAGTCTATTAGAAAGCAAAAATTGATGATGTTCTTCATATTTACAAGTGGAGAGATGATGCTCCTGCATCATTTGAATGTATGATTTTGTGGTTAATAGTGTTGTGGAAGTTTGTGTGGTGAATTAAGTGATAGGTGAAGAGAAGTGTGAGAAGTTGAGAAGAGAAAGAAGACACCAAAAGACCTGGTGAGGCCAAGGTGAGGTATGGAGGAGAAGAGGCAAGGTGAAACATACTTGTTAGAGAAAGAATGGATCAAGAAGAAGCAATAATAGATTTGTGGAAGTTGTTTATCCATAAGAGAAGAAAAGAAGAGTTAGAGAAGAAGAAGAGAGATGAAGCCAAGAAAGAGAAGAAGAGGAAGCATGAAGAATGGATGGAAGAAGAGATGAAGAAGTTGAGAGAATATATAGAGAAGTTGACAAAGCTAATGATGGAGCAACCAAGGTATGGACTTGAGTTTGTCATGAAGAAGAAATCCAAATGGCCTATTGATAATATCATGAGAAGGAAGTAGAAATTTCAGTTGCAAAGAAGGATCAAGAATGAAGAGAATAATATGAGAAAAGAAGAAAAGAAAGAGGATAAGGTTGACAAGAAGATAAATGAAGAAAAGTGTATAGAATATACCTTTAGAATAGTTCCAAACCATGGATAAATAATGACTACATGGTGGAAGAAACCAATAGTAGTGAAGGAAGATGACAAGAAAAAGCAAGTGATAACAAACACACGTGAACAAGAGCATGAAAAGAGAGAGAAAATAAAGTTCTTGAATGTACAAGAAAAACAAAAAGAAGTGAAGATGGTATGGAAGAGAAAAGAAGCAAGCAAGGAGCAGGTAAAGAAAGAAACACTCATGACAAGAAATCAAATTTCAGAGATTAAACTAGAAAAGCAAGAATGCAAGGTAAGTAAATTTGATTCCTTATTGATTGATATTGAAAATGGAGTGATTGAATTCCTTGAAATTGTGCAAACTGGATCTCAATGTGCATTTGAAGATGTTGAACATGTTGAAAGGCAAGAGTTTGGTCAAATTTGCATGAATGAGTGCTTGTAATAATTACTAAAATAGATAGATGGAAAAGAAAAAGTACAAGTACAATTGAGACAAAGATGATTTCTTGGACATATGATGATGTAAATGAAAGCAAGGGACAAGAAAATGTAGAGTTAAAATAGTTTGAGGTGATAAATAATGAGAATGAGCAAGTAAATAGACAAGAACAAGAAGGTTATATGCAAGCCAAGAATGAAAGCATGATAGATATTGACCTTAAATGGATGGAAAAGGTGGTAAAGGATGAAGAAGCATGTATTTTTGGTGTTATAATATTTTGTATGTAGGTACAATGAATGAAAGGATGAAGATGATGATAGAAAGGATGAAGATCAAGAAACAAGAGAGTACTTGTCAAAGTAAACAGAAGACCAATGACTACTATGTGGGACCCGAGTGGATATGAGAGCAAGCCAAGAACAATGAGATCAAGGGAGGAAGACAAAGAAGAAGTAGTGAAGATGAAGACATGTACAAACAAGCAAAGTGTAGGAACACTTTTTCTCCACCATGGGAGTATACAGGAGAATCATCAAGAGGCATTCAAGTATCAATTTTCCTAGTTATGAGGTCATGAGAGAGTTCTAGGCTATGTGAAATCATGGAAAAAAGAGTCAAGAGTGAGGAAATTTGAATTTCAAATGAGAGTCTTTCCCTCCAAAATATGTAATTCCATTATAAAGGCATATTAGAGAGTGATAGGTGTTTTTCAAGGTCTTATAAGTGTCTTATTAAGGTGTAGGATATGTGTGATGAGTTTTGTGATCTAATGAATCAGTATGAATGCTTAAATTAGTATAATAGTGGCAGTTATGAGTCTTGGAGGTAAATGGAAGTTGAAAGGTCACAAAGTGGTAGTCATAATGAGTCTTAGTAATCGGTTACATTTCTAGTGGTAGATAAATGTAAGGATGATTCAAGTATGGGTGTGGGTGAATTAGTTAGAGAGCTCATTCCTCATGTAGGAGGATGTAGTAAGAAGAGATCAATGTTTTTGTATGAAGAATTATATTAATAAATATATATATAAACTTAGTTTGGAGGTTTATCTTGCCTTGAGAGAAGTTTTATGAGTTTGATCTATTGAATGATGGTTTCTTTTCACAATGTATGGATTTCCCAATGGTATGAATATTAAAAATCCTTGCATGTATTTGTCTAGATTGATATATTAGCTATACTCTATTTTGATGAATGAATCCTTGATTGATTTGAAAAAGAAAGATGGTTGTGATATCCTTTGCATGGAATATTAGTGTGTTAAGTGATTCAAGTGGCCAAGTTGTGGGTACATAGGATTTCATAGTGGTTGGAAGGATATAAAATCTTCATGATAATGGCATACCCATGGAAAGGAGCTAATTGTTAAACATTGTGTGTACCTAGTCTATGTAAGTATATTTGTATTATTTGATGAATTATTCATGTATGAGCATGCAATAAGGGTTGAAGGGTGAATGATTGAAAAAATAAGAGTGACTTGAATGTGTGAGAAAATTAAAATGAACCCATGAATGTATACTATATCAGCTTAAGGACCTTCTTGTATGACTATATTTGTATGTATCTACAAAGCAGGCGAGAGAGACCAATCAAAGAAGGGTTTGTAAGGTATTTCAGGACCCACTTGTAAGAAAGTATCTTATAGGATGTTGAAATAAACATGTGTGGAAAATTTCAAGTTTTGAATCGATGATTTAAGAAAGTTATAGTCAAATAACCTCTATCGAGTGGGTTAGGAGAGTTTCACCGTGATCATGCAAGGGTTTGCATTTTGGAGCACCAAATCAAATCCATTTTCTTTGAAACTATTAATATATAATGCTAAGTGATCCAAGAAGGAGATTATGCAAGAAATTTCAGGAAAAAGGGTTAAAAGTGAATATTTGCTTGACAATCTAGGAGGAAGTTGGTTAAACATAGTCAAGGCTTAGTTTAGAGGGGTGATTTACAAAGGAAGTTATATTTTACCTTTGAGTGAAGAAAAGAAATTTCACGTGATTTAATAAATCCATAATGGGTGCTTGAAATGTCTAGGTTTGTGTCTTGGAGGGTTTACACTAGAAGTAATGCTAGTTGCAAGACCGTCCCGGCTAGAAGGGGTGTTTAAGAGCAAAAGTGGAAATGTGAGATATAAGGAGTTGTAGAAGGATTTGGAGGTTAATATTTTGGGAGCACCTTAGAGATGCCAAAAGTAAACTAATGAAGTTTTAAAACCTTCTGGGTTCCCTTAGATCACTCTATCCATGCTTTTTGCAAGCATGTTGTCTTAAGGGGCATTTAGTAAGAAAGGTTGATCAAGGAGGGTAAGTTGATGTTGTGGATCATTTTGAACCTTTCGATGAATGAGACGAGATTTTTTGAATTATGTGAAAAGGGGAGAATTCCGATGATCATTTAAGGAACAAGATGCTAAAACTTGTATTTTTGGACAAACAAGCAAGTAAGCTAGAAGTTGACAAAGAATGGTGAAAGCTAAGAGCAAAGAATAGTTGCATAGATTTAGATGAGTTAGGTGGTTGCATTGACAATGGAATGAGGTGTGCATGTAGACTAAGAAAAGTTAATGCTTGGTGGATACATTATAGGTGGTAGAGTGTCAATATTTGAAAGTTCTTAAGCATTTTGGGTTTGTGCATGATCCTATTAGGCATAGCTTGGTGATGATAGTTGTTTTAAACTTCATTGTTGATTGAATACCGCTTAAATATATGTATTATCTTATTTTTCTTTGCATTAGCACAGGAACTCGATATCTTTAACATATATTTTTAGGTCAGCCATGAAGATTTTACAAAAATAATGAGGTGGTTTGATTGTCACATTTTCATGAGTGATCGAGTAATAAGCTAAACGGGTTTGAAACCCTCCCAAAACCCTGGGTTGAAAGTGACTTGGAGAAACATTATGGTATAAGTCTAGTTTTGATTCCTTTTTCTAGTATGACAATTTGATGATGAATAAGACTCCTCAATATTTCCAATGAAGTATTTTAGAGGTACTTGGTTGTTTGTGGGCCCTACCCAAAAAGGAAAGTTTATGGAAAGTTTCAGTTTGTGGAAATGTTTCCCATAAGAATTATTGACTAATTTACAATTTATTGAAGTTTCGGGTTTAAAGGACATAGTGTGCCTTATTAATGAAGATTGGTTTTAAGTAGTTTTGGGGCAGTTTTGAGTAGTTTGTGGTAAAAGTGGTTTTTCAGGGAGCTACAAGTGGTGTTAAGACTTGGTTAATTTTTTTCATGATCTTGGTTCTAATATATTTCAAATGACATATCACACTTGAGTTATTTATCTCGTTATGAGCTAGTTATGACATGTTCTTTGAGGGTCACTTTTGTGGTGCTTGTTTGAACATGGTTCTAAGAGGCTTCATGAGGTTTAATGATTGTTTTGATTTTTCACATGTTTTCGTGGAGGTTTTGAGTTCTTATAAAAATGCCTAAGGGTATTCCGTGTTTTTGTGAAGTTTGTTTTACTCTTGTTTAATCATTTTGGTCATGGATTCTTGTTTTGGGGTTTCAAGGCTTAGTGTGTCCCAATGGAGGTTTTAGGAGTGTATGAAAAGCTACATGGAGTCATTTGTGATATTTTTATCATGTTATTATGATTTGGATTTTTTTACACTATGAAGGTTGATCCAGGTGAATTACTTAAAAGAAACATTTATAAAAGTAGATTAGAAGCTTCATTTGTGCTAGTTGTTGGTGTAGTGAAAAAGTGTGACCTAGGGGGCATATTTTGGAGCTTAAAAGAGGTATGAATGACCATCACAAGAGGGAAATGAGTATATAATTTTTTTCTAAATAATAAGAAGAAAATGGCTATCTACAGAAAATAAGAAATCAGCTCGAGGAGAGATAGATTTGAGCAAGGAAGAAGGTGTGCTTGAGAAGGGTTTTGAGAGAGAGGAGCTGAATTTACGATCACCATCAGTTGTTGCAAAAAAAAAAAAAACTTCTATGATCAACCCTTTCTAGGTGGTTGAGTTGGTGCTTGTTCATCCTATGGGGTTGTAGCCTTCTTGTAAGGTTGGTTGCCTACTAAACTAGGGGTTGGTGCTCCTTGTGGGATTAGTGCCTGACTAAATCAGGGGTTGGTGGTCCTTATAGGGTTGGTGCTCTACTAAAATTGGGGTTGGTGCTTCTTGTGGGTTTGGTTCCTCACTAAATCAGGGGTTGGTGCTCCTTTTTGGGTTGGTGCTTAACTAAATTTGAAACATGGCTATAATAAATTTTTGTTTCAGTGGGGTTTCTTCCCCTTGAGGGTTTCCAACTTAAATTTGGTATCCATGTGTTATTGTGTTATTCTTGCATATGATTTGATGGTTGAGTTATATTTATCAATCTTAATGAATGAACTATGATGGATGGTTGATGAATGTTAATGAATGAAATATTGTATGCACACTAATTCACCCCCTCGTTGTCTGTGTGCTTACAACAATTGGTATTAGAGCTAGGTCCTTGTGAAGCACATATAAAGCTTGGAGGAGATCTTAGAAGCACAAGATGGCTAAGAAAATAAGGAAAGAGAACCAAGAGTTGAGAGCCATGGCCAAAAAGGATGAAGAAACCATCAAATGTCTCAAGAGTCAGTTGGAGAAGGCTATTTTAGATCTGAGTTCAAAGGAAGAGGAATGTGAAAAATCAAAAGGTAAGCCCGTGATATGCATGATCAAGTTGATCTCAAAGATGTTGTGATGGATTAATAAGTAGAATCGACATTCCATATAAAGGAAAACATTAGTTTGAATTCGAAATAAAAAAGGTATGACAACAACACTCAAGCCCAAAGAAGAGGATTGTGTAAAGATTAAGTATAAAGTAGAAACCCTAAGATATAGGGAAGAAGATTACATCAGGTATGAAGATGATTTAAAGTCCTTAAAATTTGAATTGAAGCAGGTAACTAAAAAGTATGAGAATTTTGAGAAGAGCTCCAAGAATCTAGATGGTACCTTGGGAAATAAAATGTCTTCAGGTAATAGAATTGGTCTTGGCCTCATTGGAGATCACAAGGAAATCATTAGAGGTAATAAGAATACTGATATATTGAGTCAAGAAGCTAATCCTAGTGTCAAGAGATGTGAAAATGAAGGTTTTCATATCAATGAGATCTACTCAAGACCTAATCCTATCGGAAATCAAATGTATTAAGTTATGCAAGGTCTTTTTATGGTTATTGTTATTATTGCAATGAATTTGGTCACAGGACAAGAGAATGAGGAAGAAGGATCTTTAAAATCAAGTTCCCATGGAGCAATGGAAGAAGTCACAATTCATACTAGTTAAAAAGAAACATTTTCATTTGTTACAATCTGTCACAAAATATGTCACATTGCTAGGATGTGTCTTGTTATTCCAAAGCAAGGTAAGAGAGTTGATGCTCACAAGGTCAAGATGATATGGGTGCCAAATTCATATCCAACCAAGAAGAATGGATATTCATGTCTAATTAGTCTTCAAGTCATGAGAATATGTTTTCCATGGTTGTGCCAAAATTAGTGGTTCAAGAAAACCATATGTGCTTGACTGCAAATTCAAACCAAGGAGAGAAGAAGGTAATCAAAACTATACATTCCAAGTTTGATCTATCATAAAGAGAAAAATGTATCTATGAATAACCAACATATGAAGAAATATATATGTGCTTAGCTTCAATCCAGTCACTAATATTTGAAAGGTTAAGAAGCTTAGGTATCTTGAACACATAAACTATTGTAAGATATGAATTGTGAGTGATCATGAGAACTGTAGATGTTAGGTGTTTGAATATGTGTCAAGAGATAATGTGTGAGGCCTACATGGATAATAAGATTTGAAAGATAACTAGGTACCTTGGAAGAAGGGAAAGTTGAAAAAGGCATGGAAGTTGGTCATAGTCCAAAAAGAGTACATGTAAGGGGTTTTTGGTATTATTTCTTCACACTTGAAATAATAGTTGCTCAAAAGCATATATGACATCAGGACATGGGTGTAGACCAATTTTGAGGGCTTGAAAGTAATGAACGACCATGTTATGTTGATTTTATCCCTACCGAGCTTTAAGAAGACCATATGAAGTGGTTTAGAGAAAATCTTGTGTTTGAGGGACCAAATGGAGGATTTGAAAGATAAAAATTAGAACATATCATCTACATAGAGTGTGCTTGATTATTCAAGAGGTTTTATACCAAGAAGAAGTCAAAATTGGTTGTAAAAGATGAAAATTTTCATCTTTGGCTTTAGGAGGCCTAAAGAGACCTAATATGAACAAGATTATCATGGAAAAGAAGGCTTTATCTTGTGTTTTTGGTCCTAAAACTTCATGTGTAGGTGAAATAGGTTAATGGGTATTAAAAATTCATTCATCAAGGTTCTGTGGTAACCAAATTAAAATTTAGGTTAGAAAAGGATATCATACTGGCTTTAAGGATTGTTGCTAGTTGAAGAAGAAAAAGGTAAGAATGAGAGAGTTGCTTTGTGTTCGGATTAAGATATCTTGCACTCACCTCAAGAATCCTAAAGGGTATTTATAAATGACCTTATATTGCTTTTGGTATGAATAGTTTTTTCTCAACATGAATAATTGATGATATCGTGCTTGAGAGATCAAGTAAGACTATCAAGAAGAAGACCATGAAATCTAGTCATGAGTCTTGGATATCGTGTCCTATGATGATCGGGAGGTAGGGCATCAGGTATAGATTTTTTTGACAACTAGAAGTAACTCAAATCCATCTGAAAAGACATGAAATATTAAAGAGACATAGTAGTTGTGTGTGTAATCTCAAAAGAGAAAAGTTGTGTCATGCTTCAAGAGGAGTCAATTCCATGACTTGAAACAGTGTTAACAGTCCAAAACAGCTTACAAAAGGTGTTTTTGAGTTGTGAATAGGGTATTATATTAGGGAAGTCATTAATATTGTTGAAAGGATGGTTAAATACTATTCATAACCTAAGAAGGCATGTTCGCTTGTGTGTTGCTCATTTTATAAAGGTTGCTATAGTCAAGTTAGTTGAAAAGAGGAGATATGCCTTGCTAGGTGATAATGAAGTAAGCTTGAAAAATGGATGATGGTGGTTATATAACTATGTTGAGACCCAAATATGGGTAAAGTATATGTTGTGGTAATATTAAGTATACACATGGAGTCCATGCATCTGGGCATAAGATATTGCTCAAAGTAGTAGTGATGAGCACTATAGTTGTGAATAGAAAGAAGGTTATTATTTGAAGATAATGGAAGGTTTTTATTTATGAACATGAGTAATAGTGAATATAAAAAGTTTTAGCATCTTATTCATAGCCATATAAGGCTTGACACCATGGAAATCCTGTAAAATGTTGAGTCTTCCAGGTTTATATGCTTGAAATTTGACTATACTTTGCGAGACACTCATTAAAGGTAAGGTGTGTATATCTTGGTGAAGGTATTATATGCATAACTAAGTGTGTAACAATGATCTCAAGAGGAAATTAAATATGAAAGAAGGTCAAGATTGAGAAGCAATGATGATGATAACAAGTAGTGTGAAGAACAAGAGTACAAAGCATTAAGATGTAAATATGCAAGAAAGTTTAGACTTACTTTAGTACACCTTAAGGTCCTAATTATTTATTTTCTTGAGGAAGAGAAGGAGTCTTGTATCAAGGGGAGCAAGTACAATGGTGTCTTAGCCATCAATAAAGCATGAGTTATCATCATGGAGCCAAGTTACATGATAATGGTACATAGGTATCTAGAAGGAGTTCAAGGTATGTGCTTTCACTATAACGTCCGAGTTTGCCTTGAAAATATGGGTGTTGTCAATCCATCAAAGGACTATGATGAGTTATGAATAGAAGTACTATGTGATTTCATAAGGATAAGGTTGGTATTCTATATTTTATAACCATGTTTCACACATTTGAGAAGGAATAGTATTTTTGGACTTATATAGGAAAAGGGTTTGTATACTTGAAAACCTAACACTTGTGGAAGACAAAGAGGTCCGAGATGAAGAATTAAGTCTTGTGAAAATTTGAAAACGTTTTCATTTGGTTATTGAATTAGGTTTGAAGGTTCTAAATATAGTTTATTTGATAGGAAAAAAAAATTATGAAGAGGTATTTACATTCATGACAAGGTTAATGAAGCTTGAGGGCTTTGATGAGATGTATATTTGACATAGTAGCTTTGATTAACCCAATCTACATTCTAAGCTCAAAAGTAATATATTTGTGTCAAGATCAGTTTTGTTTTTTCTATTAAATGGTCAAGAAGTTTTTCCTAAACAAACCATGTTGATATCTCTCCGAGTATCATGTAACATGGTAGAGAAGGAAATAATGAGGTTTGTATATAATCTCAAAGGTATGTGAAGTTCAATAAATGAGTCTTTCAAGGTGATAAACTTAGTTACAAGTCTATGAATGAACATTTGGGTATATAGATGTATCTCTAGAAATATACAAGATATCAAGAAAGTGTTGCATAGTTATATTAGTCAAGTGTTTATGTTGATTAAGATAATGTAGGGGTGTCAGTATATCATGACTAAATAGGTCTGTGAAGAGAGGAAATAACAAGCTAAAACTTTGATGGCTCCTTAAAGCAAGAAGATGTCTTTGATCATCAAGAAAAGTGTTAAAGGAAACAAGATGAGTTATATAAAGGTAGAGTTGGTCACCATTGCAGGAATATTGACTTGTAAAGTAATTCATATGACAAAGAAGGTTATAATATCATGCAAAGGAGGATGAAAAGACCGAATAAGTGACTCAGGAAGTGTTGATTTTGTTGATCCTTTCATATGGCTTGTATACAAGATAAGTGCTCATATTTTTTGTTTTCAATTAGAGAAGGATGGTATAAAACTAGGGGATCTATAAGGTGGTATGTCATGTTGTGTGTGGGCTTATAAAGAAATATAAACTTTTTTCCAAAGTGCATTGAAGGAGTGGTTTAGGGACAATGGTCCTAAAGGAAGTTTTGATAACATTAGACGTAAATTTTGTGGTTTTAGCATGGAATGGACCAAGAAGGAAGTTGTAGATCATGGACAAAGACAAATTTTAAAGATCAAAGGAGTTGTTTGAAAGATCATGATGGGTCCATGGATCATCATATGTTGTCAAGAAGGCAAGAAAGATAAAATACAATCTAAGGGGGTTATTTGAGTAAATAAACCAGCTTTTTGCATTTTTTCCATTATGGCATGTCTTGTGTTGTCATTTCTCATGTTGTGTCATCATAGTATCCTTTTTCATAGATGTCAAAGGGGGATAGTTACATCAGGAACATGGAAATGAGGTCATGTAGGAGTGTTTTTTCTTATGGTTTCCATCAATGAAAAAGGGGGATCTTGTTGGCCATTGCATCTTAGTGTTTTTATTGATGTCAAATCCATTGATGGAAAAAGATGTTATGAGTTTATATGAGTCTCTATGAGGTGTTATTAAATAGTCAAACATGAAGGTAAATTGGTTTTGTCATGTTTGGTGAAGTCTTATGGTGTTCTAAAGCATGGTTCAGTGTGTATGGTCAAAGTGTGAGTCCTCTCAAGTTAAATGAAGGGTTTCACGAGGTCAAGAAAAGTACTAGAGGTGTTTTACATGTGTTAATGAGTCTGTAAGAGGTCATCAAGGTTAGTTCATGTGATGTCATGGGCCAGTAGTCATTCTAGGCCTATTCCTAGTCCTAGAACATGCAGAATGAGTTGGCGGTATGCATTTTGGAGTTGATCAGTCCTATAAAAGCATGGGAAAGGTGATGTAACATGATATAGTAGGTGTATGATGATTTTTAGGTCAGTTATTAGAGTTTTTTTGGTGCTTCATATTCCTTGGGAAGCAAGAAGGTGAAGACAAGCTAGGAAAGCACAAGTAATGTTGGTGCTCATTTTGAGCCCTGCCTAGTTGAGTTTTCCAAAAATGTACCCTATACCATCTAAGGACCCAAAATTGCATATATGGGCTTGTCACTAGAGATTTTTGATTCCCCATGATCATCCCTTCCCATGAAAATCACCAAATTAAAGGATGGACATGACTATCCAAGTCTAAAAAAGCTGCAATACATCAACTCGGTGTTTCACGGAATAATGAACTTAATATTCCATGGATTTCTCCAAAAAGTGGATAGATGAAGATCATGATCGAGGAGGTATTCTATAATAATTGGTAACCATATAAATTTACTTGGTCTAGAAATATGAAACAGGAGAGGATGCAATGAATGACTCATTTCAGGAAATAAGGGAACATGGTTGTATGATAAAAAGCCATGGTACACTAGTTTAGCATTTTGTGGGTTTGTTATGGAATTCAACACTTTACGGATTCCAAAATTCCATGAAACATTCAAAAATCTACCAAAGGGCCACATAACATCATAAAAATAATTGAAAGAATGTAGATGAAAGTAAAATGCAAGTAAAATCCATGGCATGGTTTAGTACAAGGTTCAACACTCCATGGACTCTAAAAAATCCATAGGAGATTGAAAAAGTACATGTTCCATTAGTGCCATTCCGTGAGTTTCCAAATCACAAAACACAAATTCAACAAAAATGACTATGCTACCCAAAGGTAAATTTAGTTATAAGAATTAATTGTTGAGTTAACAAATGAACTAAAGAAAAACTTATGTATGTACTAAAAATAAAATGGGGATTCTATAGGAGGCCCTAGCCCTTGAAATTCACATAACTTATAGTATGCATATACAAAAGGGAATGTTCTTGTAAAAGAGGTACATTTTCAATTGATGGTTACACATTCCTTTGCAAAGGTAGTAATCATATTCAGTAGCTTCTTCTTCCTAAAATCAAATTATTTACAGTCTTCATCCCCATAAACATACTGGATATCTCCTACACATTCACGAGACATGCCCATTTCCACGAGTTCTGTAATGTTTTCGTTGGGACTCCTTCTACATTTTTGATCAATTAAAATTTTCTCCTATAAGAGGTGACCTATTCAAGAAGGTTAGACCTGCATTTTAGGTAGGCCTTAGTACCTTGTTGGGTAAGATCTTTTGAAGTTTAAAATGACCTAGGGATATCAACTAGTGCCACGGGATTGATTCAGTTCATCTAATAAAATTGGCTAGCTTGCATGTGATGGATTAGGTACGCCCCATCTATGTGTCCTTAAGGAAGGTGGTGAAACTTCGGGGGCCTTCCCAAAGGATGGTTTTGCGGTGTTTTCTCAAGATGAGAAACTATTTTCTTCATCACAATCTGTTTTGCAGGAAATTGATGATATATATTCCACAAGATCATCAAAAGATACTCCATAGGCATAAGGAAGAATTTATTTCTCCACAAATTCCTCATTGAAGAATAATAAAGATATGTCAATGATGTTATTTTTAATCATAGGTCAACAATAGAGCCAAAACTTCTTTAACAATTCAGGAGTTTTCGATCCTTTGCATGGAACAAGTGATAACACAAAACTTGAAAAATAGAAAAGAAAGGAGTCATATTTTGTAAGGATTTATATTAGTGCTACCCAAAACATGTGAGATGTTAAAGAACCATTAGTCTCCATTTGATCTTCAATCTCAAACAAAATTCTCACGAAAGCTTCATCTGGGCTAGAAAGGTCGAAAATTGAGTGTAAATTCTCTCGAATAAAGTTCCTTCAAAATGGTTCTTAATGCCACATCCGCCATTTCTTGAGAAGGATGAACAAAAATTCTTTTCACTTAGAATGCTTGAAGGAAGATGTGATATTATGAGATAACAATAAGAATTTATAAGAGGATGAATTTTTGAAGTGATTGTGTGAGGTATCATTTCAGAATGAATGTGAAATCAATTCTGAATACTCACATGGGGCTGGAGAAGGGGAGTATGGATTGATATCTTTCTAAAGGTGATTTTTGGCTTGAAGCAAAAATTTTCACAGAGGAGGTTAAATACGAGGGAGTATTAATGATTATCTTTTCCCAAAGCATATTCCCCAAAAGGGCAAGTGTTAAATTAGTTAAGATAATGGCATGAGGAAATAGACAGGTTTGTGATTGGGCACATGAGTGATGGTGAAAACATAGATAGGACAAAAAAGGATTAAACAATAAAAGTAAAAATCCCGCATACATCCATATCAACATCTAGAAGTGGAATCAAATTAATGAATAAAAGGTATATTCACGGTTGCAAAATATTTCCCTAAAAATGGAGCTCGTTTTCTTCATCTTTTTGGGATGGTTTGTTGAAGTATTTGGGAGGAAATCAAGTTGTAAGAAGACATCAAATTATATAAATATGAGGCTTGTCCTCATAATTAAGAGAGTTGAATTTTTGTATTCTAATAAGAGGGGGCTTAAGTTTTTAAATTTTTGAAAAAATCTTGAAATAAAATTGTGAATAGTGCATATTTCCTTTGTGAAATACATATAAAGTTTAGTTTCCAAAACTTCTATGGAAAGGTGGTTGCGAGTGTATAGCCATTGGAAAGCTTTGAGAGTATTCAATTGATGTCACCTTGGTAAAATTTTTAAGAACTCATTAATATATGTCTGATTTTAAGTTTAATTTCTATGTTTTGGATGAATAATTACCGATTGATGAGTCATATGTTTTCTGTTACAGTCTTGCATTTACTATTTATCTTTGTCATACGGTAGATCTCTCCTTGATGCTTGTGTCCTAGTCATTAAGTTTGATATTGTGTTGTGAGATTTCCGTCTGCAACATTGAACTGGATTATAAAATCCTTGTCATAAAAATTTTGTATTGATATATTTTGATAGCCTTCGAGCGTTTCTTGGGCGCATGAGAGATGAAGTAGTAAATACTTCAGTATAATTCTTACATGAGTTCTTATGTCATATATTTTAGATATTGATATGAAACTTTGCATCTATTGGGTATCAATGAATGTAAAGATTTCTTTGTAGAAATTTTATTTCTTGATCAAGTCTTATGTACTTTTCCATGATTGCATGATTCTTTGAATATTAAATACTTTATCAAAATGAATGTCTCTTCCTATAATTCCCCTATGTGAAGTTACAATTTCCATAATTGAATCTATCCCCCATTATTAAACATCCTTTTGTTCTATTTCATTTGTCGAGTCTCTATAAACATCAATGAAGGTGTTTGTTAGCATTGATGTCATTATCCATAGAATGCAAGAGCAATTATACTTAAGCTGTTTTAGCCACCGTGTGCGGAAAAGTAAACATGCACAACATATTTTGTGACAACTCGTGAGAGTGAGTGTTGTGTCCTTGGCCATGTTTATCCCAGATTGACCCACTATTTGAGAAGAAATTAAGGGAACAAAGACTCCATCTCCCCCTTTGCATTTTAGGCTACACCAAGGGTCCTCTCACCCTAGTTTAAGGTAGTACCAAAAGTATCAGGAAAAGGAAATCTCCTTTGTAAGTGCCCCTTAATCATCCCAAGGCTTGATCCCAAGGAAAGTGCTAGACCCATCCGCGACTACAAAAAGACACATCAACCCGATCTACCACTATTCATATCCATCTCCCACTTTCTTCCATTAAGGAGAAATTACTGTCAATCCAATAGGGGTGCATATTTGAGGACCAACACCTAATTGGAGTTGTTACTGGGACATTATTTAAATTATCCACGGTTATTGCTTTCCATACCTTTTCTATTAAGTTGTCAATGTTTTGGTGACTCCAATAATAAATTTTTATGCTTTTGCTAGGTTCAAAACACATATATTTATTGGGCTTTGCTGAAATTATTCAAATATAGACTATTCTACTAAAGTAATGTAAAACAATTGTCTCATTATGAGTAGGTTTTCCATTAAACCTGCACTTGTTTGATTATACTAAAGTATTTTCCAAGATTTATAAATCTATGTAAAGCTTAACCTCCTTATTTGTAAATTTTTTTCTTCAAAGAGTCATTCGAGTTCACCTACACATCTAAGGTGCAAGACCTTAGTGGTGGATCCATATTTTAAAGGAAAATATGGCATATACTAGTGCTAATTATTTACTCATTATTGATTAACTTTTCAATTTTGCAAAGATGGAAGGAAGGAGATCATTATTCAAGTGTAATCCTACTAGAAGGCTTCTTTCATAGCTAGAAAATTCAAATCCAAGAAAGAGGTAGATTTGGAAACCAGTGGGTAGCCTATGTAGACACCAAATTTGTGTCTTACGACCCCCGTGCCCCGCATCTCATTTCGCAACCTAACCTCATCACCTAAACCTTACACAATCATTTATTAATTACCTTATAATTAATAAATCCACATCGCCATACCTGCCACCTCATTTCGCCACCTCATCATGACCTAGTCTTAACCCTAAACTAACCTAATTAAGACCTATAACTTGGTCCACATCCACACCCATGACTAATTACTCCTCACCCGCACCTAAAACTAACCTCATAATGACTTGACCAAGCCCGCGACTAATCCCTCGGGAGAAAAGGAGGGAAAGCTGGCTATTTTACCAAAAATAGCCCGCTTTGACCTGACCGATACCGGTTCCTACTCGACCGCCGTCGGTTGCGTAACCGCCATCGGTTCCCTGTAAATGACCACTCCCAACCAAAAACAAAGGGTTGGATTTTCGTGGATCGAATCAGAAATCATTGGAAGGATCCAGAATTTACTTGGCTAAACAAAGACAAGTGAAAGAAACAAGAAGAGTTTGCAGAGAAGGATATCAAGCCCAAAACTGCAACCGAGTAACCAGAGCCTTGTGACACTCATCTGCTCGTCGGGAGAGAAGATAGCTCATCCCCGATTGTGAGGTCATCCTACCTAAGTTACGCATCGTCATCACAGCTTCTTGGACTCGCATCCTCATCCATAATCGTAAGTAATATCTTGTATGTCCTTTTAATAACATTTCTTGAACTTCGAATCACAAACCATCATAAGTCTATTCCTAGATCTACTACCCAGCAACACACTACATCTAACTTGTCATTCCTCCACCCTTATGTTACCCCAAGAACACCCCCCGTATTCTCTCGAGTCCTTCTCATACCCCATTACTTAACCCTCCCCATTTATCAGCCTTATAAAACAACACAACCACCTTACAACCAACCTTCACCAAAAGCCCCTAAAACATTGCCCCTACCGATATCGGTTACCAACAACCAGTACCGGTTACAGTGACCGGCATCGGTCACCGTGATTCTAAACCAAGACCAGCCCTTTCTCTATTGTTCTAACAAGGTAAACAAATTGTAATTGGACAATAGCTTATTTGTTAGAATTTGTGTTAATTCATATTAGTAGGGGAACTGACCACCTTCGAAAGGAAGTTTTATATTTCCTGGGCCCAAGGCAGTTCCCTCATTTATTGTCTAATTAAAATCTGGTGGTCTTGTATTCTTACTTGCAGGTAGTCCTTCCCAGACAAAAAGGAGTTCTTCGCAGTCGATCTGATCTTTCTCTACGGTATGTATGCACACACCCTCTCGACATTCAACAGGTATTCCTCCTAGCCCTAACCCTTATCTGTTTCTCAAAGGAATGAAAGGATAGAAGCAACTCTATTCCCAAAAGTTGAAACATTCCGTGTGAAACATTTTGGCACACCCGGTGGGACCCATTTCGAGTTTCTTTCTTTCTTGCTTGCTTTCACATAGGGAGCATACTTGCTGTTTTCTTCTTTTAAAAATTTCACACGGTATTTTGTTATATTTAGTAAAAGAATTTGTCTTGCTTTCCCAATTTTGCATTAGTGAAAGTCATCTTCTTTGCTTCATCGAATATCATTTTTGATTTGGGTTTAAAACACATGCATTACATTCTTGCTTGTTGTTTTCAATTCTAGTGAACGTAGACTAAGTAACAGGTCGTACACGTGGGGGTGATTTCCACGGTATTGACAGGAAATTAATCTTACTTTCACTGCACAACACATACCGAATCACTTCATAATTAACACAACAGCTCAAAACATCCCCCCTTTTCCGCGGTATTCCTCCGCCCGATTGAGGTAACCTTATAAGCCAAAACAAACTTGACATTTCCCCTAAGTCTTGTGTTTAGGATTCTGACATCATTCTGCGTCTAAGGGCATAAGCTCAAATTGATAAACACTAATCCTAGGGTTAGTCTGTTAATTTGCTTGTGTATCTTGTTTGTTTTCAGTTCTGTTTCTCTGTCATACACTATTTCAGTTATCACTTCAGAACAATTTGATAGATGTACTAAGCATTGTTAAAAACTCAAATCAGTAGCTTCTTATATTTTCTTATACCAGTCTTATTATACCGACATCGGTTAACTGACCGACGTCGGCTATAGTCTAACCGACATCGGTTAGCAGACCGATATCGGTTACTGTCTTTTACAGTTCCTGACAAACCAACAACCTACCAATTTCACCATTCTGAGTCTGTTTCTGTTCTTGATAGATTGAACCCTACTGTGTACTCTTGTCCATGGTTGTTATCACTCGAAAGCAAGCCACCGCCATGGTTTCACATGCTTGCTCTGTGCCTTTGCCTGAATCACCCCCTTCACATTCTATGGGGAACCCTACGGACACCAGTGAGGTTCCTAAAATCCCTGTAGGAGATAAGGAATTTGCCAAATTTTTGGATGCTAATCCTAGCGCTGTACAATACTATTTGTCTCATGCCCCTGACCGTACACCCGACGGTCAACTCCTTGTTGGCATGCCTATTAGTATAGTTGCTCATTTAGCTCCTTCTCCGCCTGATAACTCCACTTTTCCTGCTACATCCTTAGCCCCGTCTCCCAATCCAGCGGCTTCAGAGGTTCATACGACACTGATTGGCTTTCCTTTGGTTAATCTTGGGCCCCACATGTCATTACCGCCGACTGCTCCTACCTCGTCTCTCTTGCAGACTGTTCTGTTCATGACTTGCTCTCTGCCACCTATCCACATGAGCTTTCCTTCTCAAGCTCCGCCCACATTTTCATTCCCACACACGTATCCCGTGACCTCAACGTCTTATATAGGACATCCCTATTCGGTCGCCTCAACACATTCGTCCTCCATACCTTATCAACATTTAACACCACCATTGTCTAGTGGAGGCCCTTGGCCCAATTTGCCTCCATTTGCCGCAACCGCACCATCAGCTCATCCAACCATGGATTTCATCAAACAAATGATGGACAAAATGCAAAATCTGGAGGCTTCTGTTTCAGGAAGTCATAGCGCCTTGACATACGAGCAAGTTTGTCGGGAGCCTATCCACCCTTCTGTCCCCCTTCATTCATATCCTCCTCAATGGGAATTACCAAAATTTACTCGTTTTAATAGTAAGGAGGATCCTCAACAACACTTGCGCTCATTTAGACATGCCTGCTATCTAATTACTCACGACGATGCCTTACTACTCCGCACCTTTCCCATGTCCTTATCAGACCTCGCCTTGAGTGGTATAGTGCTTTAACCCAGCACTCAATCTTCTCTTTTAACCAACTAGCCCAATCTTTCTTGGATCATTTCTCCATTAACATTTCCAAGAAAGTATCTATCACCGACCTCTATGCCATCCGATAATTTGAAGATGAATCTATCGCAGATTTCGTTGGACGATGGCGGGGCCTTATCAACCAACTTACGTATGCCTTGCCTCAAGCCGAACTTATCAAAATTTTTACGTGGGCCTGCGCTAAACACATCTCCCCTACCCTCCAAATTCAAACTTTCCGCACATTTGACGAAGCCTTTACTATGGCTCGAAAACTAGAGATTCGAGCCTTAGAGGAAGAGAAATTGTGGTTGCGCAACAAAAACCCCAATTTCGAACCCAAGATTCCACCAACAAACCTAACACCACCAATCCTCACCCATCGACTGCTTCGAAATCAAAAGGAGTTGTGCACGTGGTGATGGTCAAATCCCAACCACCGTCTAATACCCCGCCAAAAACCACCTATAAGTATAAAGCTGAGCCCATCAATTACACCCCCTTGGGAGAAACTTATGGTGTGATATTGGAAAAATTGCTTAAAGCAGGAGCCATTACCTTACCTCCTGTTAAACCTCACTCTGGGTTTGATTCCACTCGCGCCATACCTTCTTGGTACAAAGAAAATGACTTCTGTAACTTTCACCGCGTAAAGGGACACAGTCACGAAAACTGCAAGATGTTGAAAAACATAGTGCAGGAGATGGTTGATGCAGGGGATATAACCCTCGATAATCCTAATGCCCCTGCTAATGAAATTTGAAAATCTTCAACAAACCATTCCCGAATCACTCTTCTAACAGTAACATAAACCAAGATATCTTAGCCGAGGAGAGTGTTCATGAGATCCATGCAGTCTTCGACTCCCAGCCAAAAACCTCTATCGAACAAATTATGAATCAAGCCTCTTCACTAATGCAGAACCCGAACCCCTTCATCACCATCAAGACAAGATGAAATCCTTGCCGTTCCTTTACCCATCAAGGAATTAACCGCCCAGAGTTCTCTTCTCACAAATGAGCCTTCTTACACCACATCCTTGCAAGACTATGAGCGGATGTTATCTAATTTATCTATTTCCCAAACGTCTCCTTCTACCATTCTTGTTGTACAAGAGGAAGGCTTGCCACTTCTCTTGTCATCCTTAGACGAGAAACCTCTTACATCGACATCACCACATTCTTTAAATATGACGAATCCTCTCAAACACGCCCTCCTACCTATTAGTTCTTCATCGCCTAAATCTTTTCAGAACCGGTTAACCTCTTAACGCCCATTGATACAAAGTGCCTCATCTTCCCCCGTATCACACCCACAAAGGGACCGGAATCACAACCCACCTTTCTTCCATACAAAAGTTCCTATTCACACGTGAGGACTGTCATTCCCCAGAAGATAGAAAGGTCCTACGGGAACGTTTGAGTACGCCATATTCTACTCAAATGCAGATGACCGACCCAGATGCCTCTACCATATACCCGAAGTGTTTACAGAAGCTTAAAATGCCTATGTCCTCATCTTCACCCCCCTCATCTCTACCAAATACCTCATCCACCTCTATTAACCTAACCCAATCTTCCCCTATGCTTGGGACCTCACCAATACCTGGGCCTAACACACCCACCTAAGCGGCTTGATTTATCTAAAAATAAAGCCGTCCATCCACTTAGGAGACAGACTCAATCTCCTCAACCTATGCCTCTATCACAACTAAAACCATCGTCGTCACACCTACCTTCCATATTGGGACCCCATCCCTCCACCTTGCATCAATATATCATACCTCCTGCGTTTTCTTTAAAACGACCTACGCCTTCTGCACCCATACAGAGATCCAAGGGTACATCAACACCGTCACCCCACGTATCCTGTCCACCTACTAACCCTAAACAAATTCCATCATCAAAAGATTTGTTTGTTGTCACTCCTATTTCTCCATGGTTGTTTTTCGATACCACATCATCTCGTGGCCTCATCATCTAACCAAACTAAACATATCTTCTACGCCAAAGAAGCCACGTTTAGTTAAAACCCATTATCAAAACCCCTTGGCTAAACTGCCACCCATACAAATCAACCATACCCCGTCATTACAGAATCTACCCAAATCAATAGCCTCATCTTTCTCGACTTTGACCCACTCAAAGGGTCTTACGCAAAAATCCTTGCTATGTTGGTGGAGAATGCGACCATTTCCCTACCCCCACTTAGAATTTATGATCCATCTAAACCTCAACCTATAGGTTATGATGAGTCTAAAATCTATGCTTACCACCGCACACCAGACATGACGTAGAGGGATGCAAAGCGTTGAAAGCCATACTTGTCAGTCACCTCTCTCGATAGAAAAGTTAAGAAAGACAACTTACGAAGGGAGAGACATTTAGCTTCATTCCCTCTCTGTACTACCCGTCCCCGCCTCACCAAGATCTATCATTATTACAACCCCACCTCTCAAAGACCATGACTTATCCCTACTGTCTTCCTCCTCTCGTATTCACAAGATTAATATGATTAGTGTTGCTACTCGAGGGCAGAAAAACAATGGGAAAGCGAAAGAAAACACACCTGCGGCATCTCTTTCTCCATCCACCATCCCGATCACACCACCACCTAAAGTGGTTATTTGTGGACCCGCTTACCCCATCTCTAATGGAGTTGCCCACCGAACCATGATCAAACAGCTTCACCAATCACCTGTAAAAATGACACTGTATGATCTCATTCAGACTTCTGAATCTCATCGACAAGCTCTCGTTGAAATCCTTCAAGGGATAGAGGTCTTACCTAATGAAACCTTGCCTGTTACCTCCATTTTCACACCCAATCACGTTGCTTCGCTCATCAAACAACCCATCTCCCAACCACTTCTATCTCTCGCACAACAAGCTTGTCGCTGGCCCAAGACGAAATTATCGACTTTGGTGTCAAGATCCCGACCTCGCTTCTTTTCATCTCAGCTTACGTCCTGGGACATTCGGGTACGTCGTGTTATGATTGACGGGGGTGCTAGCCTAAACATCATCTCTTCAAAAGCCTTCCAACAAATGAATATCCCTTCTAGTTGCATGTGTGCCAACCCCATCATGTTGCGGTCATTCAATGATGCTATTACTTCTACCTTAGGCACCATGATCCTTAACATTCGTGTAGGGCCACGCACTTTACCCGAACTCTTCTATGTCCTTGAGGGAGAGTTCCAATACAATATGTTGTTAGGCCACCCTTGGATCTGGGCTATGGGATGCATTCCCTCCACCTTACATAGATGCATAAAATTTGAGTACGAAGGGAAGTCCTACACTGTAAAAGCTGATCCTCCCCCCTTCAAAACCTGTAATATGTTATATCACCCTAATGATGTGCTTGTACCAGTCAAGACACCCATTCATCTAACCCAACCATCCACTCCAACCACACCTCTATCATCCACTTCAACCGCACCTACACCTTCAACCAATGAAACCGCCGTCGCAAATACCACTTCCTTTCCCGCAGCTAACATCCCAACCTCAGACCCCTTAGTAGATGTTTTTCAACGCCTTACGCTGGGGGAGTATCGCCTATATAACGTTAGTTCTTTCCATACCCCACAGGAGTACGGACAGTTACATACACATCCTACCTATGACCGTCGTGTGGGGGAAGTAATCCCCTACGGACCACCTCATTGCCACACCAACCTAACGTATGGGGGTGTCGACGCATCCTCCGTTACCCCTGAACCTCCTCTTGGTGTGGTTCCTTTCCAATCCGATTTTCAATACCTGACAAATCGTCATTTCGCCCTCACCTTCTTGACTCGCTGTGCTTGGAAAGGCTTTGGTTTTGGTCTTTATGAACAAGGCCGACATACAATCATTCCCGTAACTACACGCAAGCACAATGATCGTAGTGGTCTCAGATTTCCTGGAACACTTACACCGAAGGAACCTCATGTCAGTTGTCTCCTGGAAGATGACGACGTCACCCCTACCGAACCATCATCACCCATTTTGCCATCATCACCCACAGAGTCGATAGATCCTGAATCTATCCCTCCTAACTTTTTTTCATAAATGCTATCTTCCTAGGTCCTCTCACTTATCAACGCGATAATGAGGACCCGTCTTCTCTTCCCTTTCTGTATCTAGACATGATCAAAGAGGATTCACCTTCAATTAATGTTGTTGAGTGCCAAGATGACGACTCCATCCTCACTTACCTTGGTGCGGATGACTCCTATATTCAACGCGCATTACCGTCTGAAACTCAAACCATGTTGAATGAGTCTACTATAGAAATTAACATCCACACAGAGGAGGATCCTCACATTGTGAAGATCGGACAATCCCTTAACGCATCAGAACAAGTTGCCTTTACTACCTTTCTCCGTACTCGCAACCAAGCTTTCGCTTGGTCCTACGCTGACATGCCAGGAATTGATCCTGACATTGCTGTCCATAACATCACCCTAAAACCCGATTCCAAACCAGTCAAACAGAAACTGAGAAAAATGCATCCACGCATTGCCCTCTTGGTCAAAGAAGAGCTTCAACGACTTCTTTCTGTTTCCTTCATCTTGCCTATTGACTATCCTCAATGGATTTCTAACATCGTACCTGTCACTAAAGTGACGGGGGGACTTCGGATATGCACGGATTTCCGAGACCTTAACCTCACTTGCCCCAAGGATGACTTCCCCCTCCCAAGTATTGATCAACTTGTTGATCTCACTGCGGGCCATGAGATGCTTTCTCTCATGGATGGCTTTTCGGGATACAATCAAATTTTGGTAGCCCCGGCCGATCAACATAAAACTACCTTCATCACTCCTTGGGGAACCTTTTGTTATCGTGTCATGCCGTTTGGCCTTAAGAATGCTGGTGCAACCTATCAGCGGGCTATGACTTACATTTTTCATGACATTATGCACACTATCCTTGAGGATTATGTCGATGATCTTCTTGGCAAATCTAAACATCGCAGTGAACATCTCGATGTTTTAACCATTATTTTTGATCGCCTGTTACAATATTCGGTCCGGCTTCAACCAAAGAAATGTGTCTTTGGTGTTCTTTTAGGAAAACTTCTTGGCTTTATCGTCTCTTTGCGTGGCATTGAGGTCGATCCATCTAAAGTCAAAGCTATCCTAGAAATGCCCCCACCCAAAAACCTCAAACAATTGCGTAGTTTGCAAGGTAAACTTCAATCCATCCGGCGTTTCATCTCCCAACTCTTGGATCGATGTCAACCTTTCCATCACCTTCTTAAAAAGGACATTGCCTTTCAATGGAGCGAAGAGTGTCACCAAGCCTTTGAAGCTCTCAAAGCCTATCTCTTGCAGCCACCCGTGCTTATCCCACCTCAGGATGATCGCCCTTTCTACCTTTACCTTTCTGCCACTGACCATGCTATAGGAGCCATGCTCGCACATCGGGACTCGGCACGTCGAGAACAAGCCGTTTATTATATAAGTCATACTCTCATGGATTACGAGACTAGGTATACACATGTAGAAAAATTGTGCCTAGCCCTATCATTCGTAGCCACCAAACTCGACACTACCTCCTGAATCACAAAACTTTCATCATCACCAACACGGACCCCATCCATTATATGTATGCCAAACCACATCTAAACCAATGCATCACCCGATGGCTTATGCTCCTCACTGACCTTGACCTTGAATTTATACACCAGAAGTCAATCAAAGGACAAACTATTGTAGACCAACTCGTGGAGGCCCCTTTACCTAGGGAACAATTTACCAATTTTAATTTCCCTGACAAAATCATCGCCACTCTTTCACTCAGGGAAGAGTCCTATCCAATGACCCTCTTCTTCGATGGATCCAAATGCCAGCGTGGTAGAGGGGCCAGCGTTTTCTCATTCCTCTCGCCGAGCCTATGCCTCTTTCATTCCAGCTCGATTTCCCTTGCACTAATAATACAGTGGAATACGATGCCCTTGTTTTGGGTCTCCAGGTTGCGTTACACTTAGGTGTCAAATCTATTAATATTTTCAGCGACTCTCAATTGGTAGTCAATCAAGTTATGGGCATCTACCAATGTAAAAATGAGGAACTTCAAAAGTACAAAAATTACGTGGATTCACTTTTGACCTCATTTACTCGTTATTCTATCCAGACCATTCCCCGCTCCACTAACAAATTTGCCGATACTATGGCTTGCTTAGCCTCACAAATTCCTGCTTCATCAACTGACTCTGACATTTTTGTCTTGGTCCAATAACTCTTTGCCCCATCTTACTCAGCCCCAGTTATTTGTATGATAAATAATGTGTCTGCTAATTCACAGGATACCTGGTATCACCAATTTCACGACTACCTTACAACCTCCGTTCTCCCACCTGACCTTACTAGTACCGGCAAACGTGCTTTTCTTAAACGTGTTTCTCGTTATGTCATCATGGGGGGACTCCTTTATAAATGTGGCTTTGATGGCATCCTCCTTCGATGTCTAACCGGCGCGGAGGTCACCTATACCATCCAACAGATCCATGACGGTATTTGTGGTGGACATTTTAGCGGCCTTGCCATGGCCAAATGGATCCTTCGCCTAGGCTATTATTGGCCTACTCTTAATAACGACTGCTATGAATATGTTAAGCGTTGTGTTATGTGTCAACAACATGCCAACCTTCAACATACTCCTAGCCATCCGCTCTGGTCGCACAAGATCTTTGGCCTTTCTCACAATGGGGTTTAGACCTTATTGGTGAGATTCACCCGCCCTCTTCGCAATGTCACCGTTGGATAATCACAGCAACCGAATATTACACAAAATTGGTGGAGGTCATTCCACTCATTTCAACCAAAAAAGAAAAAATCGTCGAATTTGTTAACCATCACATTATCTGTCATTTTGGTATTCCTCATCGCCTAATAATGATAATGGTAAATCTTTCAAAAATAAGTTGTTACAAGACCTTTGTGACAACTTTGGTATCAAACTTAGTTTCTCATCACCTTACTATCCACAGGCCAATGGTCAGCTAAATCTTCTAATAAAACCCTAACCAAAATCCTCATGAAAGTTGTTAATGATTCTGGAAGAAATTGGCATGATCACATTCCCTTTGCCCTTTGGGCTTATCGTACTAGCATTCATACCTCCACTAATGCCACACCATTTTCTTTGGTATATGGTACCGAGGCTGTCTTTCCTCTTGAAATACAAATACCCTCCCTCAGAATATCTCTTAGGATATTCTCACCAACGATGATTTCCGCCAAGAGCGGTTAGCCCAATTAGAGCTTCTTGACGAGCGACATCTTACGGCTCTTGACCACCTTCAAATCTACCAAAAATGCATCAAGCGTGCTTATGATAAGCGACTTCATGAGTGTACCTTTAAGGTTGGTGATCTTGTCCTCAAAGAGAATCAACATGTAACCAAACTAGAAAAGAGAAAACGTGGAAAATTTGCTCCTAATTGGATTGGGCCTTACATTATCACTCACACTTATGGATCAGGAACTTATCGTTTAGCTTCGCTTAATGGTAAACCTGAGCCTGAGCCCCTTAATGCCTTGCATCTTTGACCATTCTACTGTTGAATTCAGTGTTATATCACTTCTTATCTACCTTGCGCTTGTCCCTTGAGCTCATTTACCACCGCATACACTTTGTTTCTTACATCTCAAAATCAAATCAAGCTCACATGGTTTGATTATAACCTCCCTTAAAGATGCCTTCCCTTTTTAGTCTAGTCCATGACTTCAAAGTATCAAAATGACACATTCTTAATTAAACACTTATGGGATTTTCTTGAGTCAAACTTCCTACAAAACTAGATGCTTTATGCCCAACGGACATCTAGACCTCTAAAATTATACATAGACTGCTCCCTTGAAGGACAGCTATATGCCAAACTATTGCTGCTTATATATATAGACTGCTCCTCGAAGGACAAATTTATACACAAACGCCGCATCTGCTACTATAAATAGACTGCTCCCTTGAAGGACAGCTATACACAGTCAGCCTTTATCAGAAGCTTCTCGCCTTGATCAGCTTCGTGAAGACCTCAAGAGTAATAAACTACATACATATCCCTTGTAGACTTCCCGCATCGATCAGTCTATATTCAACAAAATAAAAGCCGCATTCAAAAGAACTTTTGAGTCATGGACTTGTCTATTTAGGTTTGGTTCTCTTTTGTCAGCATAATCACCTTATAACAAATTCTCTGCGCCCCAGCTCTACCAGCCACCTCACCTCACCATTCGTCAAAGCAACAAAACTCAAGGGACGTGACGTATATCTGATATATTGTGATTATACAACTCTTTTCACCGATTGAATTCTCGTCTATGCACGGTACATAGGGGTTCAAGCTCATTCTACATTATTATGTGGTTTGTTTAGCTCTTTTCACCTACGGAGCACTTTTTCCTCTTTGACTCGAATCTAGGATTATGTGTTGACCTTAATTAGGACACGGTTCCCTACTACTTGGGTAGCGCTAACTTTCACTTCACCTATACCTACACCAACAACGTCAATCCCTTACCAACACCAATAACATTACCCTACCAATATCGTATTTTTACCAACCGCAAATTACCTAGCCACAACCACATTGTCTAAATTCACCTCTCCCTACTCCTAAGGGAGAACTACATCGATCTGAGGCCCCTCCTTGCTTTGTGCAATGGGCTATGTAGGTAGCACTTAGGAGACATGGGGTCTCCCAAGGTTAGCTCGACCATCCCCTACCATACCCTATCATGTGTTGTAAATATAAATAGTTTTTGTGTATTTCTATTTGCCAACATTCATCTTTATCCTTTTTCAAAACAAACAAAAACAACATCCAAAACACAACCATTCTTATTATTATCATCACTCAAAACAACATACATATTTAGTTTTATTTTAGATGTTAAACAAATACACCTTCTCTATCATCGACTCGCAGGTCGGCATCCTTATTTATTCTTATATTCCTATGAAATTCACTTAGACCCTTGCGCCTCCTCCCGAATCAGGTGGTGATCGTGATCATCGATGCCCCTCAGTTGGCCTCTCCATCCTCAAAGGTGCCACTGCCATTGGTTCCTCCCACTGATCCGCCAACATCTCCTGTAACATACGAATACGTCCTCTCGCGTGGAGGAATCTTGCCTCCAGTATCTCCACTTGAATCCTGTGAAACCTCTAACAATCCCGTTGTCTCATTCACCTGTGTTTGAAGCTGGTGAACTAAATCCTGCAGACGATCTCTCTCTGCTGTAATCACAGCTATGTCAGGGCACTCACGTGCACCTCACAGCTCTACCACCCACCATACTCTATAGGCCTCTGTCGTTCCCGCATCCATTACCCTACGATCGGCTGCTATCTCTTCTGGCCCTTCTGGAGGTGTAGGCCGGGGAGGTGAGAATGCTGCCTCGGTATCGATCCTCATGTATGGTCTATATGTCATAGGTATATCCTGAACGAACCCAAATTGTCGCCGCACACGATCTAGAGGAATCCTCTCGTACTCACCCGGCCTATGCCCTGCGATCCACCTCAATCGCTCCACACCCCTTAACTCCTTAGCTATGTTCTCTGTCACCATATAGTTCCCATAAGGCCTCCAACAAATATCCGCAATTGTCACCATCTCCCATACCTATCTATAATACTCGATGTCATCTATCACGGCCTGGGATCTCGCTTCTTATTCTGTCTAGACCCATCGTCTGAATCCCAACCTTTGCACTCCTGCCTCTCCCAACTCGATGGGTCGGCCTATTGGACACACACAAAAAATGTTCTCATAGGCCCAACAATATAATAAGTACGAACAATCCAGTGTCGTCCCGTGTTTTCACTTGCAAGCCCATAAACCCCTATATAACTCTACCAAATATGCGGGTGCCCATGTGAAAGTCACGCTCATTTCTATCATTTCCCAAATAACACTCATCAATGCTTTTGGAAATCTTCCACCCTCCACCCTCGGTAATGCATAATACCCCACCATTATCATTAATAGCATGGCCAACCTTGTTTCCTCAGGGTGTGTTGCATACATTGTACCATACGTAAATGTTAAACCTCGCTGTGTCAAATCTCGTAAACAACTGAACCAAATCTCGCTGTTATCGCGCCCGCCTGCGCTAGGCAACGCTCGATACACTGCTTTTTCCTATCATTGGGAGTCTCAAAATACGGAAAACATCTTCCAATGTCACCTGCCATCTCCCTGTTGCTGCATGATAGAAGGTATTCTTTTCGGATTCCATCTCTCAATCAACGCCTGCAACATAGCATGGTTACGCGTGATTCGTGAATAATAGCGGATTCCACTTAACCCCAAACGATTTATCAATGCCCATTCAGCTGGTGTTACATCCGCTCGGATTCGTGACAACAACGCTAGCACAGTATCATTCATCCTTAACCCTGCTTCCGCCTGCATACATCAAAACGACACATAATTATTCAATAAAACAAATCTCCACGGGTTTTTTCTCAAATTTTGGAAACTCCTACAGTAACCGATATCAGTTATAGATAACCGATACCGGTTTGCTTACCGATACCGGTTATCCCTAAACGATACCGGTCACTGTAAAAAATATACACCCTGCTTAAAAACATACACCTACGATAATTATTTTACCCGTTTACTCCTATCTATACCTAAAAACACATGAGAACACCCTGCTTACCTACCCCATAGCACGCACCCCATCCCAAACCCTTGCCTATCACCTTTTCTTTCTCATCTTTACCCACTTACACTTCTCTCCTCCTATTCACAAAACATGCAAGAATCAAATTACAACCAAACAGTTTACCTCTCGGGATGCAGCAGCTTGGGGTGGAACTGGTCTTCCCCCTCGTCCCTGCCTGCTGGATGCTTCTCCTCGTTCGGTCATGTTCACCACCCTCTTCAAATATAACTTGTCTTTCTGCCTTCTGAATCTCAGCCCACACTCACTTCACCTGTCTCTTTCCTCCTTATCACTCAAATTCTTTCATGCAATTACCTGTATCAGTCGTTAAACAGCGTCACATTCACGTATTTAACTTGTTGCATGACTCTAAAAATAAGAATGCTAAAAATAAGAACTTAAGTTACCAACCAAGTAGTTCTATTTTTAGGAAATATAATTTAAATACCGATATCGTTACATAACCAATATCGGCCATGTGTCCCCTTTTGCTTAAACCTAAGTCGTGTTTCTTCATTTTTGTAAATTTTTGTGGCGCCCGCCTCTTTTCCGCATAACAACACCATTATCAATATTTTTCATCAAATCACACACACACACACACACACACACACACACACACACACACACACACACACACACACACACACACACACACACACACACATATATATATATATATATCCTCATAATTTCAGCAACATCATCCATCTACATTATAACAACCATCGACAACATACATACGACATCATATATACATCAAACCCATCAGCATACACAACATGTGAATTAAACTCATCATCTATATATACATACATTCCATTTCAAAAAGCCATCAACAAAAGACATCAACACCATCAATATATAAACCATGTGGATCAAACTCATCATACATTAAATTTCACAACCCATCAACAAAACACATAAAACATTTCATATGCACCATGTGGGTCAAAATCCTCATATATATATATCAAAGGTTTCAAATATACAACTTGCCCTGCATAGGGGCCTCTGTGATCTCAAGATAATACAAAGCCGGCACGCAGGCCGCAATAACTGTCAAAATATCGACTCGGCTCGCAGGCCGGTCTCTCATATCAAAAATATACTCGGCTCGCAGACCGGTATCAACTATACAACCTGTACTCGGCTCGCAGGCCGGTATATACAACAAGATGAATAAATGAATGAAAGAATCATATGTGGGCACGCAGGCCTCTCTATACATAACCGGTTCGCAGACCGGTGCCTCTATCTAATATCCAATATACAAACAAAACATCTCTCTCCGACCCAGGGATGTCTCAACTCTCCCCACCGCCCTCGGCACCTCTCCCTGCGGGTCCTGGCCCTGGCTCCCGCCTCCTCCCTATCACCGACCCACCTGCTATAGCTGCACCACCCTGGGATCTCTGACTCCACGAGGTCTCGGCTCTGTGCGCCGCATATGGCTGATAGTCAGCCCCGGTACCATCAAGGATGTCCTGATAGTACCGGGCCTCCGCTCTCGCCTCCATATAACGGGCCCGTGCCACCATAGCTACTGGGGCTAGTCCCCGACTCCTAATAATAATGGCCCCTATCTTGGTGGCGGTACTGTGTGCACGTGGCGTGGCGCCGGTGGCGGTACTTATACTTGTACTTGTGTTGTGTTGTGGCTGGTGGTGCCTGTGGTGGTGCCTGTGGTGGTGCCGCTGGTGGTGCCTATGCTCGTGCTCGTGCTCGCACTGCTGGGCTAAGCCCCTTTATAGGACACCTATTCGTGTGCTCGTGCAGCAGCAAGCCGCCTCGTAATAACTATACTGTCCCCTGAGCTAGTCCCTCTCTGCTCTAACAGCCGCTAAGTCTGGCTGTGTGGGCTGTGCTCTCCTCACGGCTCTCTCCCCTGCCCACCATACCAAAAATGCTCCTGTGCAGCTGACGTCGTCTATAGTATCATCTGCTGGCCTCTCGGCTACCCAATCTGGGTCCATGGGCTATGGTGTAGGCAGTGGGGCCTCTACATCATCCCTCCGGTACTGAGGGAAGGGAGGTGGCTCATCCTGTCGTAGCCCCATCTGCCGTCGTACCCTCTCTAGGGGTATCCGCTCATGCTCTCCCGGCCTCCGTCCCGCTATCCAGAATGTATACTGGATCCACCGCAACTGTGATCGGGCTCCTCCGTGGGGCTGATGACCTCTGTAAGGCCTCCATACAATATCCAAGGCAGTCACGCCCTCTAATACATGCCGGTAATACGCTACATCCCGTCCGGTGAGAACTGCTCGTGGCTGGCCCACGACCCCCAACCACCTCTGAAAGCCATATCTATAGATCACCTGTGGCCCTGGCTGCTGGGGCAGCCCTACTGGTCGAATGCATATGATATGCTCATATGCCCAGCAATGTAACAAGAATGTAGAACAAATCCCGAATCACCTCATCCGGCGGTAGCCCCACAGCTCTCTGTATAACTGCACCAGGTATACTGGTGCCCAAGCATAACACGTATGCTCCTCCACCATCTCGTGTAGTACCCCCATCAGCACCCGTGGAAAGCGGCCTCCCTCTGAGTCCGGGAGGGCGAAGCATGTGATGCCGATCATCATCAACACGGCAAGCCGTGTCTCATGTCTATGGGCACGATACATGTCCCCATAGGCAATGCTCGCGCTGTGATAAGTCAATAGCGCGGCTGCATCCCCAAATACCTATAAAATGCTGTCCATGGCTATCTCTGCATCCACCTGGAAGACTGCCTCTCCATCGATCGGTAGTCTAAGGATGCGATACACATCCTCCAGTGTAATCGTCATCTCTCCGTCGGGAGATGGAACACATTGGTCGCGGATCCCATCTCTCGATGAGGGCAACCATCAGACTGTGATCCCTATCTATCACCCTATAACGCTGGACTCCGTTGAGTCCCACTCGCACATGATGGCCCCTGCACTGGCGCTGGCACACGTGTGGCCGCATCCGTCTCAACAACGGGGGCATCCTATCCCGCATCGTCAGCTGCTGACGTGCCTGCAAAACCAACTCACTGCATTAGCCCTACTCTTTATCACAACAACTCCTTTAACCTTCTATACCCCCTTTTACCCACCCGACCACACAACCACCCCATTTTCCCCCCCACCCACCAACCAACCTTCCTATCAACCTCTACCCCTTCCCTCTTCACCCCCATAAACACAAAACTCCCAAACAATAACCACAACTCCCAAACAATAACCAAAACACCCAAATAACAACCAAACACCCAAAACCACAACAAAACCAAGCAACAAAATAGAAAATCCTAACTAGGGACCGGTACCGGTCACCCATGACCGCCACCGGTCCCCTCTCCACCGACGCCGGTCGACGTACGACCGACACCGGTCCACCACAAACCCACCTTGCCCGAAAACTTTGTGACCGACGCCGGTCGCTTAGTGACCGGCATCGGTCACTGTAAAATCACGGACCCGAACCCGACGTGGCCCCCCAAACCCTTCTTTGACCTATTACTCCCATTTTACCCATTAAAAAATCCTAAAAACCTACCCACCCTACCGTTTTAGCCTAACTAACCTACCTACCCTCTCCCTTTTCCAAACCACTTCCATTTATTAATTCTTTTATTAAAAACATGGATTCCTACCCCAAACCCCAATATAGTTTAACAACATCAAATTCACACAATGAGGGGTTTCGAACCTACCGGTACGACGACACGTCGTCGTGGTGGGATAGGTGGTGGTGGTCCAGCTGGTCCAGCACCTCCAGCTCCTCCTGGCTGTGCCATGGCTCTCAAACTCCTCTGCTGGGTCCTCCACCAATCAAATGCTACCTCCTCCTCGCTAGGGCCTACCAATCACTCACTTCTCCACTCAAACAGTGCCACCTCAGCCGACAAACTCAACAATCTCGCCAAAAGACCTCAGACAACTAAAATTGGTTTTCAAATTGACAATATGACAATGACAGGCCGTATTTTTCTTTTTATAGGTTTTCGACCTATAACCGATACCGGTTATATTATGCCCTAAAGAACCGGTATCGGTCATCTAACCGATACCGGTCATAGACAATCGATATCGGTTTAATCCCACCTTTTCCCCAATTTCTGCCCTTATTTACTAATCGCCCTTTCTCACAACATTGCCTATATCCTCCTTCGCTGAAAACCCTTTGTTAACTTCATTGGCCCACTTCACGGCCGCAACCAACCAATTTGGCCCGACCCAAGGCCATAACCAACCATTTGGCCCGACCCGAGGCCGCACCCAACCATTTGGCCCGACCCAAGGCCGCACCCAACCATTTGGCCCGACCCAAGGCCGCAACCAACCATTTGGCCCGACCCAAGGCCGCCACCAACCAATTTGGCCCGACCCAAGGCCACAACCAACCCATTTGGCCCGACCCAAGGCCGCACCCAACCATTTGGCCCGACCAAGGACCTAAGGCCACGCTTGCCCAAAATCAACAAATTACAATTTTATCCACCCATCATGTAGCTTTTTGTTCAATCGAGCTCACCTGTTCGTGTTTTAGCATGATTAGGGTCCTTGACTTGATCAGTCGACCAACTTTGCCTAGACCAAGACCGTGACGTTTATCTCAACCAAACCAACCATTTGGTACTGCCGAACATGCCTAACCGTTCCTGTACCTTACCCGTTATATCCCCTGGAGCTACTTCCTATGCCTTGGATACCAGGATTATATCACCCTTGTTTGGATAAACTATCGACCTTTGCCTATGAATTGCTTGTTTGCTCTTCAAATCATGTACCCTGGTCGCACTACTGCATTTCAACATGCGTCTGCTTCCTTGGACCTACCCCACCATCTTACCATCATCTCAACACCATTTCCCTTTATCAACCCTATCCCTGATTTCACGCTACCTCAATCTGTGATAGATTTGAGGGGGATTACCTATACCCTTAACAGGGGTAACCACTTCTTATTATTGTCCGTGCAGCTTTAACAAAGACAAGCTACACGACAACAAGGGGCTAATGTAGACACCAAATTTGTGTCTTACGACCCCCTGTGCCCCGCATCTCATTTCACAACCTAACCTCATCACCTAAACCTTACACAATTATTTATTAATTACCTTATAATTAATAAATCCACATCGCCATACCTGCCACCTCATTTCGCCACCTCATCATGACCTAGTCTTAACCCTAAACTAACCTAATTAAGACCTATAACTTGGTCCACATCCACACCCATGACTAATTACTCCTCACCCACACCTAAAACTAACCTCATAATGACTTGACCAAGCCCGCGACTAATCCCTCGGGAGAAAAGGAGGGAAAGCTGGCTATTTTACCAAAAATAGCCCGCTTTGACCTGACCGATACCGGTTCCTACTCGACCGCCGTCGGTTGCGTAATCACCATCGGTTCCTTGTAAATGACCACTCCCAACCAAAAACAAAGGGTTGGATTTTCATGGATCCGAATCAGAAATCATTGGAAGGATCCAGAATTTACTTGGCTAAACAGAGACAAGTGAAAGAAACAAGAAGAGTTTGCAGAGAAGGACATCAAGCCCAAAAACTGCAACTGAGTAACCAGAGCCTTGTGACACTCATCTGTTCGTCGGGAGAGAAGATAGCTCATCCCCTAATTGTCAGGTCATCCTACCTAAGTTCTTTGCTGTCGTCATCATAGTTCTTGGACCTGCATCCTCATCCATAATTAGTAAGTAATATCTTGTATGTCATTTTAATAACATTTCTTGAACTTCTGAATCATAACCATCATAAGTCTATTCCTAGATCTACTACCCAGCAACACACTACATCTAACTGTCATTCCTCCACCCTTACGTTACCCCAAGAACACCCCCCGTATTCTCTGAGTCCTTCTCATCACCCCATTACCTAACCCCCATTTATCAGCCTTATAAAACAACACAACCACCTTACAACCAACCTTCACCAAAAGCCCCTAAAACATTGCCCCTACCGATATCGGTTACCAACAACCGGTACCGGTTACAGTGACCGGCATCGGTCACCGTGATTCTAAACCAAGACCAACCCTTTCTCTATTGTTCTAACAAGGTAAACAAATTGTAATTGGACAATAGCTTATTTGTTAGAATTTGTGTTAATTCATATTAGCAGGGGAACTGACCACCTTCGAAAGGAAGTTTTATATTTCCTGGGCCCAAGGCAGTTCCCTCATTTATTGTCTAATTAAAATCTGGTGGTCTTGTATTCTTACTTGCAGGTAGTCCTTCCCAGACAAAAAGGAGTTCTTCGCAGTCGATCTGATCTTTCTCTACGGTATGCACACACCCTCTCGACATTCAACAGGTATTCCTCCTAGCCCTAACCCTTATTTGTTTCTCAAAGGAATGAAAGGATAGAAGCAACTCTATTCCCAAAAGTTCAAACATTCTGTGAAAGCGAAATACCTAAGATCGGAAGAAAAATTTATTCTAAATGATGAATTTAATCAACCTTTGGTGGAAGACTATTCTAGCACATCGACATCTTTGTCTCGAGATAGCCCTCAATTTGATTTACATACTTTATTTCAAAATATTTTAACATCTACAAGTAACAAAGGTATTTTTCACCTTCTTCCTTTGTTCACTCTTTAGAATAGGGTATTTTTGAAACCGAGTCCTTGGAGGATTCATATTTTGTGGATCATACTAATTTTCCTTAAAGACTTCCATCTCCCCATTGTTTTAATTCTAAAACACCTCCATCAAATAATATGGCACAACCTCCACCAAGGCCTTCCTTTTGGGTTAATACCTATAGACAAATAAGGTTCCATGGGATCTTTGGGTTCCAAAATGAAGTACCCCGTGAAATCGAAATGGTTTGTATAGATTTCAAGGGAATAATGCCATAAGTGGAGATCAACATCTTAGATTTTTTCAAAATTTTATGGATTATTTTGAAGTAGAACATGAAGATGTGTATGTCAAGTTATTCATACATACTTTAGAGGAAGATGCTAGAGAGTGGTATAATTTTCTTCCGAAAACTCAATTGATTCCTAGATAGAAATGAAAAATGCTTTCAAGTTACAATATGGTGATAAGATTGATCCTAGGTTTCTCTTGACTAAGTTTGAGAATATAAATAAAAATCCAAATGAATGTATGAAATATTTTAACACTAGGTTTAATAATACCTTAACCAAATTGCCTGTTAATATAAGGCCTAGTGATGACTCTTTCTTGATCAAATAGTTAGATGCCTTTGAAAACAAGGTGGATTATTATTTAAGGGATAAGAACCTTATAACCTTGAGGCATGCATTCTCTATGGCTTTCCAAATTGAAAAAATTATCAAAGCCGTAGGAAAAAATCCAAAGAGTGAGGGTGTTAAGCTGATTAATATAGAAAGGTCACAAGAAAGTAAGGTAGTGTACTTGAAGGAAGTGGTTAAGACTTTGGATAGAGTAGTCAAAGAGATTTCATACAAGCTGGCTCAAGAAGAGAAAGGATTGGTTTCAAATTCTCAAGTTCAACATCAAACCCAAGGACAAAATAGATTTGGGAATCATCCCAAAGATCATCAGAGTTGATGATAGAGGAAAAGGACCCATGCCTTCAAGAAGTAAGTAACAGGCTTATAAAGAAAGTAAAATAGTCCCTGATCCATTAACAAAAAGATTTGCATTGGTGGAAGAATATCACATCATTGAATGGTGTGATAAATTTTTATTGCCACATTCCCCTTGTGAACCACTTATTGGAGATGATGATGTTGCTGATGAAGTTGGTTTTGATGACATATGCATGATGGAATGTCCAAAAGACTCAATACCAGGAGCTACTTTAATCGATTTATTATATGCTAAAACTATAGAGGTTTTTTGGGCTTGCATAAATTAGGTATTCTCCCTCCCTTCTATTGTCAATGCTGATATAGATATGGCTCAGTCATTTGAAATTCCAAATCATGATTTTGAGTATTTAAGAGCCTTAATGATCAAGAAGTATGATGGTGGAATCCCATCTATCGAAGAGGATAGGTAGTTGTTAATGAATGTTGTGGTTACTCAAGAGAGAGTATAACCTTAGGAATAAACAAGTCAAAGGACCTTCCCTGCTCCTAAAGCAAAAATGCATATCTTAACAAACATCTCTAAGGATGCTCCTAAGAAAACCATGCCTAAGAAAGGTCCTTCTTTCTTTTCAAAGCTAAGTACCTTTGCCTCTCGCCCAAGTATTAAAAGATAACATTCCATTAGATAAGGTTGTTACCCTTTCCTCTAATACATCCCTCCCAAAGTATAATGTCTATGATATGGCTTAAATTATAAGTTCGATAAAAATTACAGTCCCTATTGTGGAACTTCTTAGAATTCTAGAACACAAAAAGAGCATTTGAATACTTGGGGTTGAAGGATGATATAGTTGTCAAAGAAATGGATACAAATAATGTGGTGACTCTGCATGCCATAGCTGAAGTTGAGGTAAATAAAGACCCCAAAAATATGGAAGAACCCCTTAAGTATATTTAGAAACATCCTTAGTTGAATCCCAATTGAATGTGGATCCTTTCTTTACTAATATGATTATTAATGATCAACTTCTTCATAAATACATGTTTCATTCGGGAGATTCATGTAATATCATGCATATAGAGGTCATGAATGAGCTGGATATCAAGATAACAAAATCTTTTAGAAACCCACTCAAATTTAGTTTTATTTGCATTTACGTAGATCATATCTACATTTTAACTCTATCTAGAAAATTTTAGGGTTCTACTTCAATTCAACTATCTCTGCTACATCCAATTTATCAATCATTTATCAATATATTTTTATCAAAAATTGGGTTGACATCCATCTTAGGAAGTTTTCACTTCTCGGGACTGACATTGTCGGGAAACCCACCATCCAATCTACTAATCCTTTTTTTGTTGAGTTTCTCTTTGTTGTTCAGCCATCTACCTCGTCGTGAGGACAATCCTTCTTTTCGCCCACATCTGCAATCATCTCATCTAGAGGTTCCTTAAACCCTATCATATTGGAGTTACTCATTTTCTTTATTACTATTTCACTAATATGAAATAGGAAAGATAAAATTTGGTCAACATTATGCATAGGATCATGGAAATGGTGCAGATTAGGAATCAATGTACAAACAACATATAATGTTCTAATATGTAATGAGGAAGATGTAGAGAGAGATATAACATGGGAAACATAAAGCATATGATCAAAATAAGTGTATCGAGAGTGATACATAATGAGAGTAGTATCATGTGTGCTAATAGAAAATTGATCATGTAAACTAGTAGTACTAGGGTGCATCCCAAGAAGAGAAGAAATTATAATGTAGGTAATGTCATGAGCATCATGTATAAGAGGAATATCACAAGGAGTAGCAACATGAGGTGTGGAACCTAATGTAACAATATCCATAGAAGAAGGTGTAGCAAGGGCATTGTGTGTATTGACATGGGTTAAAAGAAGTGCATGCATAGTATATAACCCAGGATGACCTAGAATAATAGCATAAGAATCATCATGAGGCATCATTCCATATCTAACAATAAGAGTGTAAGATCCCATAGTAAGGGGAAGAGAGATAGTGCCCAACACTTACATAGAAAGGAAATATTACATACATTAAGACTAGATCCAGGATTGACTAGGACATACTTAATGATCCACAAGGATCTAAAATAAATCTACTTCATCAAAATAGTTAGCACGGAGAAGGAAAAATGAAAACATGGAGGTTATGTCTTTTTGGTAATAGGACCACTACTGCAGTGCGAGTGGTAGTTCTGAAATTGCTGCCCAACTAAGGCGGTGGTCCTGGGACTGCCGGTCTACATTGGGTGGCGATCGTGGCTCTTTTGGATAGAAAACAAAAATATGAAGTGGATGGTTGTTCATGTCTCTTCTCCTCCATGACCTTTCTCATCCTCCAGTGCATGGGAGGACATGGGAGAGGCTATAAATACATGTTTGTAGAAGAGAATAGGATCATCGGAGCATGAAAGCAAGTGAGAATGAAGTTCTTAGTGCTGGAATTGTGTTTTGTAGAAGAAAGGAGTGTTGAGACAGAGAAAACAAGTATTTGGGATGAAGTGTGAGATATTATCTACTTATCTTTCATACTTATTGTAATTTCTGTATTTGTTATTTTTGAATTGGCCAATAAAAGTGGGAAGAAAGAAAAATTGTCCTTCCCGACTCGTTTTTCCTCCTTTGGAGGTTTCAGAGTAAATTTTTTTGGTGTTTATGAGCTTAAATTCTTTCCTTTCTTGTAATTGTGGATTCTAAGCATAAGCATAATTCATTCACTAGCTATCTCTGTCATTTTCTAATAGAAAGTAGAACAACAACATTTATTTGTGTTTCTGTGGATAATTCCAAAGTTGAAGAGTTTATAGATCATTTTGGTATTAGAGCTAACAATTATCTGGACTATAGTATTCGTTATTGGATTTGTCAGTGACAAGATCTAAAGGAAAAGAGGCTTTACCTTGCGATCCAGAAATTTCTACAAAGAAGTGGAAATAGAGAATTCGGGGACAAATGGAGGAAGAGAACTTGGTCCATAGAATCGAGATGCTAGAGACCATGATGGATAGGATGTTTAGAAGGAAAGAAGAGCTTGCTGATTTATAGAAGATAGCTTCTGTCAAACAAGACTCCATGGACTCAGTGGTTTAGGGATTAGCGAAAAATTTTGGCATAGGAAGGAGCCACCATGAGGAAAGTTATGGGGAAGAGCATGAAGAAGAGACTTCAAACACAAGAGAAAAGGTAAAATCTGATCATACTCCTTTTAAAGTTGAGACGAAAGTTGATATTAAAAGCTTTGAAGGACAAGTAGATGTGGAGTTGCTTGATAAATGGTTAAAATAGTTAGAAGTCTACTTTAGCATCCATAATGTCACTGAGGCACAGAGGATCACCTTTGCATGTCTCAAAATGGAGGGACATGCTCTGGTTTTGTGGGAAACCCACCTAATCACTTGTGAAAAGAGGAAGCATCCTATTGTGAAATCTTAGAAAGAGTATAAAGAATTACTTAGAGCTAACTTCTATCCTATTGGCCACAAGACTGACGAAATGATTAAATGTCGTATTTTAGACAAGGCAGTGGTTAAAGTGTGCAGGACTATACTACGGAGTTTCGGAGGTAGGCCATGTTGCTAAACATGGAATTGGAGGATGAGGATATTCTGACTAAGTACTTGGGAGGACTTCACACTCACCTTCAAAGAAAAGTCATCTCCACCAAGCCCAAAGATCTCAACAAGGTGTGTGTGCAAGCATACTACATAGATGATGAAAAGAAGCAAGGGGAAGAACTTAGGGAAAAACATTCAACAAATCAGCAGAAAAAAGAGTATGGGAAAACAAGTAACAAGGGTAAGTGGAAAGGGAAAGGTAAATAAGCTGCCACTACTTTAAATACTTGTAAAGATCCCAAGAAATTTTGTAAGAACTGTGATATTAATGGTCATATTAACGCTACATGTTGGAAGTTACATCCGGAGTTGCATCCGAAGAACCGAACCAAGGACTCAAAGAAGTCCATGACAGTTGTAAAAATAGAAGGGGAGGTGGAAATTGAAGATGACTCTAATGTAGACGAAAGGCTTGGATGCATGGCCACCAACATGGACAACCAGGAAGAGGAGATGAGTAGACTATTCCAGATCAAAATCCAGATCAAGAGAACTAAGGTAAATGCTTTGGTTGATACCGGTTCTTAGTCTAACTTGATTTCTGAAGCAGTTGTAAAGAAGCTTGGTCTTGAGACTTACAAGCATCCACACCCTTATCCTTTGGGTTGGGTGAAGAAGGGTGTTGAAATTCAGGTAACAAGAAGATGTAAGGTCAAGTTTGGGATAAATTCCTAGTATATTGATGTTTTGGAAGCTGATGTTATTCCACTTGATGCTTTTGATGTTGTATTCGGGAGTCCTTACTTGTTTATCAAGGATGCTATATTCATGAGAAGGGAAAATTGAGTACAGATGGGTCAAGGAAGGGATCAACTACAACATCCGGGGCACCAACGTAAGACACAAGTTACTATGGTGAGTGCTAACCAAGAAAAATGACTTATTCAGGAAAATCATAATTAGTTTTATTTACTTTTGTTAAAGGATAAACAAGATGGGGTAGAAGTTTTAGAGATTTATAACCAAGGAAAGCATGATTTGGATAATATTATTCATTCCTTTCAGGGAAGTTTTTAGGCTCCTAGTGGGTTACCACCAAAATGGGAAGTAGAGCATGAGATTCAACTATTGCTAGAGTCCCCTCTACCGAACATCGGGTTGTATAGGCAATCCTTTCTTGAGAGTATTGAAGTAAAGAAACAACTCTAGGAACTACTATACCAAGGGGTGATACGTCCAAACACCTCACCATGTGGTTCTCCTATTGTGATGGTGCCAAAGAAGGATGGTTCTTAGAGAATGTGCATTGACTATCACGCTTTGAACAATATCACCATAAAGAAAAGATATCCACTTCCCCGCATAGATGATCTCTTGGACCAGCTTCAAGCATGGAAAATTCTTCACGAAGTTGGATCTCAAGTCTGGATATCACCAAGTTAGAATGAAGGAGGAGGATATATGGAAGACTTCCTTCAAAACAAAATAAGGTTTATATGAATGGTTAGTACTTCCTTTTGGGTTATACAATGCACCCACTACATTTATGAGATTGATGAATGATGTATTGCGGGATTTCATAGATTCATGTGTCATTGTATATCTAGACAATATTCTAATTTTTAGTGCCATATGGGAATAACATATAACCCATTTACAAAAATTCTTACAAGTTCTCAGGGAGAAACAACTACTTTGTAATATGAAGAAATGTGAGTTTTCCAAATAATCACTTGTCTATCTTGGGCACATGGTTGGAGGAGGAGAGCTACGAGTGGATCCAAATAAAGTGGAAGCCATAACTAACTGGCCAACACCAACAGGATCCACAGAGACTAGGAGTTTTATGGGAGTAGTACAGTACATGTGGAAGTTCATTCTGGGCTTCTTCGCGATTGCAACACTTCTACACATAGTGACCGTAAAGAGTAAGGGTTTTGAATAGGGTAAGGAACAAGACAAATCCTTTGAGTTATTAAAATACAAGATTAGTCATGCTCCAGTACTTGCTCTTCCTAATTTGCAATAACCTTTTGAAGTAGAGATAGATGCCAGTGATTATGCCATGGGCACAATGTTGCTTCAAGGAGGTAAACCCGTATGTTATCATTCTAAAAATTTCACTTCAGAAGTTAAAGGATATTCAATATATGATAAGGAAATGTATGCACTAGTTTAGGTAATTAAAAATGGAAGAATTATTTGTTTGGTAAAGAAACTATTGTGCACACTGACCACAAACCTCTCCAGTATTTGCAAGCACAGTCTAAATTGCAGTAGGCAAGGCACTACAAATGGATGGGGTTCCTTCAGCAGTTCCATCTAGTGATCAAATACAAGAAGGGTAGTACAAACTTGGTGGCAGACATGTTGTCTAGGCCACCCACATAGGATAAGTTTTCCTATTTGGCCACTATCTCTCAGATCGAGCCCTTCATGAAGGAAGCTTACGAGAGAGGCATATGCCTAGGACAAAGACTTTGGGGTGACATTTCAGCAGTTGTAGTCCCAAGGGGCTGAAAGGACAGGGATTGAAGATTGTTATCTCAAAGATGGGTTGCTCTATCGATGGGGAAGCTTTGTGTGCCAAAAGAAGAAAGAATTCTATTGATGAGGGAAGCACATACCTCAAAAGTAGTGGGACATTTCGGTGTTGGTAAGACCCTAGCCCACTTGTAAAGGTACGTGTATTGGCCCAATATGCAAGAAGAAGTATCAAAATTTATATGTGGATGTAAACTTTGTTGTACTAGAAAGCCTAAGACTAGGAAGGAGGGTTTGTATATGTCTTTTCCAAGTACCTACTCGTCCATGGGAGGACATTTTTATTGATTTTGTAGAAGGATTATCTATGTCTAAACATGGCCATGACTATCTATATGTTGTTTTGATAGATTTAGTAAGATGTGTATTCTTATGGCATGTAAAAAGACATTAAAAGCACATGAGACAACAAATCGTTTCTTTGCTAATGTATGGGTGCATTTCGGTTTGTCAAAGTCTATTGTTTCTAATAGGGATTCCAGGTTCTTGGGGAATTTTTGGACTACTTTGTGGGACAAGATGGATACCAGGTTACGGAGGAGCAAAAATTTCCATCCACAGATAGATGGACATACAAAGGTGGTAAACAGGACTTTGGTACAACTGATCAGAGGGTATAATAGCAAATATCCAAGGACTTGGGATGAGTCCTTAGCCTACATTCAACATTCCTATAACCAAGAAGTACACACATCCACTATGAAGTCACCATTTGAAGCATGCTTGGGATATCTACCTACAAATCCGTTGGATATAGCAGTTAGGAAGCAGGATGAGGAGGAGACACGAGACATAGAGGTGACTAGAGAAAAAAATTCATTGAGAGGATCGACAAATCCATCTCAAAGTCAAAGAACAATTAGAGAAATCTCAAGCCAAGTAAAAAGCTAGGCATGACCAGCATAGGAGATAACATAAGCTACATGTGGGATAAAGAGTTTGGCTTTACTTGAGCAAGGAGAGATTACAAGGTCAAAGATGGAAACTCAAGCCACTACGATATGGGCCCTTCACCATATTGGAGCAAGTTGGAGAAAATGATTTCGACTTGACTTGCCACCATTTATGAGGATGTACTCTGTAGTAAATTGTGAGAACTTGCACCTATATGAGCCATCCATGCTAGATGAAGATGAAGGACTACAATTGTTACCTTCCATTGAGGATTGCATCTTGGACTCATGAGGCGATTGGAGGAGGATGTAGTGCTACAGTAGAAGGTCAGAGAGACTAGGAGAGGTCCGTAGGAGTCTTGGCAGATTGGACTGAAAGGAAAGACACTAAGGTAGGCCTGGTGGTACTCAAAGGAGAAAGTGAGGGAATTATTTCCTCATCTACTCCCCCACTAAGCTTTTGTGGGACCAAAATCCTCCTAAGCAGGGGAGGTGTGATCCATAGGGATCCAAAATGAATCTACTTCATCAAAACAGTCATCACGAAGAAGGAAAAATGAAAACATGAAGGTTCTATCTTTTTAGTAATGCTATTCCCTTAATCATATATCTTATATTAGATGTATATAGCTAACTTGTGGCTATCATAACTTCTTATCATTATGTATCTCTTTCATATATGTTATATTTTCAATAGTGGGTCGGCCTTGGTGTTGGCCATAGCATAGGAATAGTATATATAGGGGTTAGTAGGTAGTAGTTGATCATTAGTTGAGCATTTGAGTCTTCTTATATGGTTTGGAGGTTGCCCCCTCGAAGTGGCAAAGCTATTATAATTGCATATTGAGATCATTATTCTGAAATATTGTGTTATTTGGTGTTCTATTGCTGCTCAGAATTTGAATTATACTAGTAATTTCATTACAAGTGGTATCGAGCTTGAACTCGGCTAGCCTTTAGCTGCGTCAAAACCTAATTGTGAAGGTTCATCCATAACTCAAAATCAGAAGTGAATTTTTCTCGTAAATGTTTCGAGGTGTGGAGAAATAAGTCAAGTAAGCTTCCCTCCAAATTTTAAGAATTTTTGACTTGTTTTACAAAAGGTATAGCGGTTTTATGTTGTTTCATAATTTGGCTACCTAGGGTGTAATTTGTGGAATTTTTCAAAGTTGTTTACATTGACAGAAAGAAGATTAAAAATTATTTTGAGTTCGTTCTTTGAGTTTTATAAAATTTGGCTGAATTCCTATTGAAATCTGAAACCCTAAATTTCGACCTTGATCCTTAAATCTTACCATTTTGGGGCATCATGGCTGGGCCTTCGACAAGAGGCAAAAAGAATCCCATCACTCCGGGTAAAACCCCTGATAAGGATGAGATAATAGTTTAGGAGTTAGAGTCAGAAGGGGTATCTATAGAGTCCTTAGGGTTAGGGTTTACTTCAACTGACCATAAGGTCAGCTATCTTGAGTTAGAGTTGCGAAACCTCGAAGGTAGAGTGGCCAACAAAGAAGATGTAGACAAGATTGGACAACGATTGGAGGATTTCATTAACCAATTTAGTTACAATATCATGGGTCATCATATCCTTCCTAATCAGCCACAAATCAATCATACTCATATTAACCAGGGTGGATCTTTAGGTCAAAGTAATAGACAAACTAGCCAGGGTGGATCTGTAAACATGACCAATCTAAATACAAACACTCTGCAAGCCCGTAACATGATTCCAAAAGTGGAAATGCATAAGTTTGATGGAAAGGATCCACTCAATTGGATTAACTAGATGGAGAATTTATTTTATCTTCATCAGATTCCATTGGGATAAAGGTTATCATGGCATCGTTATATCTTGAACCTGACCAATTCATTTGGTATCGATGGTTATGTGCTCAAAGGAAAAAGAGTAGCATCAATGTTACATGGAAAATATTCACCGAAGAGTTCTTTGGAACAGGTCACCAGATGATAGATGGTGGTGTACGATGCTGATGCGACAGGGACAGAGTAACGGTGCTCCTCTCAGGGATTGATTCGGACAGGATCTGCCCTAATTTGATACAATTGATGCTAAGAAGATCTCTCTTTCTCTTGCAACTGAATCTTTCTCGCTCTTTGTTCGTGCGTAAGTGCTTTTTTTCGCTCGTTGGTCTCTTTCGGTCTCTCCGCTCTCTTCCGTCCCTAGAAGGCGAGTTACGGGCTTGCTTTTATAATCGGCGCCGCTCCTAGAAAATCGGCGCCGACCATATGGGTCGGCGCCGATCGCGGAGAAGACTCCCGAGATGGCTAAAAATGATCGATTCGAGAAAGACAAGACCTATCCCGACCACCGGAAATATCCCGCTTAGGAAGATTAAAAATGGATGTGATGCATAGATAGAATAAATTTGGGGTAGATAAGTGATTAAGATGCATGGGAAGAAGCGTAATTAAATATTTAATACTTAATTACTCATGGGTAAGATGTGATGGGATGAATTAAATTTAGAGTAGGTGATTAAATCACAAATTGGAAAACTATCCCAAGGGGATAGTTGGTGATGTAAACGTGCCCCAGGTTACCTAGGCAAGTAAACGGATGAGAAGGGACACTAAATTGGGTAACCAATTTTAAGTGTCTACATTTTGCCCCTTTTTGTCAAGTAACTTGCGATAATCAAGGTTATGAGACAAAAACAAAGGGATGGAAGAAGAGAAGAATTTGTGGTGATGTGATCGGGGACACTAAATTGGGTAACCAATTTTAGGTGTCTACATTTTGCCCCTTTTTGTCAAGTAACTTGCGATAAGCAAGGTTATGAGACAAAAACATGGAGATGGAAGAAGAGAAGAATTTGTGGTGATGTGATCCCCCTCAAACTAGGGATGGGATGGATGATAGAACAGACGATCCCGAGTTTGAAAGAGGTAGATAAAAAAATGCAGGATGCCCCAGTCGGATAGCTGGAGTAGAACTGATCATTGAGGATGCATAAAAATAAACACAAGGGCAGCAACCTAAGGAACTCACATTGGTAGGGAAAACTAGCCGGTCTCCTCATGAGACGACGTTAGTGCCTACAGACCCATGAGTGCAAGGAGAACTGCAAAAAAAGCCAGCATCTAAAGAGAGACACATTGGTAGGGACAACTAGACGGTCTCCTCATGAGACGACGTTAGTGCCTACAGACCCGTTTAACTCTAAGCTGCCGAAAGATACGAGTGTCCCACGCAAAGGGAACAAACCCGAAAGAGACGATGACATCTAAAAGATGTGCCAAAAGGCAAGATTCAGCACACAACAATGATCAGATAGATGAGAAAGCCAAGTATCAACACTATGGCAAACAGACATGAAAAATCGGCGGCGATCAAAATAATCGGCGCCGACCAAGACAATCGGCGTCGACCCAAAAAATCGGCGCCGACCAATCCAGACGCATATAAATATGCGAACGGAAAACGTAAACGATTTATTTGCAACGTGACGATTGATTCAGAGAGAGATAGATTTGAGATTTGAACACAATGGAAGCCTCTGGGAGCGGACAGAAGCGCAGGAGGACACGTCCTGGGGTAAGTGGTCATTCTTGAACCCACCTTTGTCGTTATATATATATATATATATATATTTTTGTTTGATTTTTCATGCGTATGGGAGGCCGAGTCCTGCAGTTTACGCTGGCTTGCTCGCGGCGCCGATTGGTATAATCGGCGTCGATTGGTTTGGATCGGCGTCGATTGGTAGTAATCGGCGCCGACTAGAATGAACGACGCCGATTTGACCAAATCGACGCCGATTGAAAGATGTTTAGCATTTCCTTCTTGTTTTGGATGTTATGGTTTTGGAAGATGTGATTTATGGAACAGAGAGACTGATTATGCTTTTGATGTCGTGGATGCAGGCACGAGAGGCTCTTCATATGAGGGATGCCATCCCTGAGTTATTGGAGACGATCCTTCCTGACGTGACCGATGCAGACTGGCAGCATTTAGAGCTAGCCGGGCTCGGGGGTTTTAGATATTACAGACGAGTGCCACGGGATGTGGAGCTCATGCGGGCATTAGTGCGACGGTGGGACAGCCACACGTGCACATTTTGGTTTAGGACGGGTGAGATGACTATCACCCATGAGGATGTATACAGGATCCTCCGATTACCGATTACGGGGGACCCGATTGAGATCACACCCCGAGAGCAGCAGCAGAGGGCCCTGGTGCGATTGTACAGAGACAGATCAGATGACTCGGAGATAGTATCTGGGGCAGTGAGGATAGCCTCACAGTACAGACAGGATAGCCCTCGGAGCAGGCGGATAGCCTTGATTCAGATGGCTATATCTTATTTTGCCTTGCCAGACTCAGGAGGTGGGAGATTCCCATTGCTACTATTAGACTGCGTGTGCGACATCTTGCAGTACAGACAGGTTTTTGCCTTCGCTGATGCCCTGATAGCTCAGATTTACTATGAGCTATGGATGTACACTCTGGTCGGAGGACAGGGATTGACGTTAGCTTTGTGCTCCATTGCTGGGCGTATGAGCACATAGCAGTGATTAGGCCATCCGGGCTTCCGTGGATGCCAGCAGCAGTGGGGGGTGTGGACTATGGATTTCGGAGATGGCGGGCTGACATGGCCGCAGGAGACACAGGTAGATCAGCTGAGTGGTACTCGGAGCGTTTCAGGACGCTTACACCAGATCAGGTCATCTGGAGGCCATATCGGGCATTTCCGATATGGGTTGGTCAGGATGCCCACTTGGTAGCATTGAGACGGAGTCGGGTGGTCAGGGGTCGCAGACCAGATATGTGGGAGCGAGTCCCATTCATGCGGATACTGAGGCAGTTTGGTCTAGTACAGACAGTACCGGCCACATACACGCCATATAGGCGGGATAGCAGAGAGACAGATTTGCCGGGTTTGATCCCGGCAGACCCATTGAGAGAGGCTCCACCCTCCACAGACAGTGATGATGACGCGGGGGTGGATGAGGGCTATGCAGCGTGGTATGACACAGAGCTTCCACGACATCTCCCGCCCTCGATAGATGCTGATGAGGAGGACATAGCTGCGACACTAGACAGATTAGAGGGAGAGCATGCCACGCTGGTACAGACGCATCAGGTAGCTCTGGAGGAGATCAGGGCTTTGACAGAGGAGAGAGATTCCCTGATTGTGGAGAGAGACACCGCCCGTCAGGAGCGTGATACAGCGATCCAGCAGAGGGATCGCTACCTTCGGCACAGGGAGGCCCTTAGGGCCAAGTATGGGGAGACAGGTGCCACATCAGAGTCTGGCACACAGGGCACGGCTCTAGGTGGGGCGCCACCAGCAGCGCCAGTAGCACCAGCAGCACCTTTACGAGCACCAAGCACTTGTGAGCTCGAGCACATACCGTCTCTCCTCTCTTGAGGTGAGATATTATGAGGATGCTCTAGCGCAGCATGCCCCAGATGTGCCTCGGTACGGGGCGAGGAGGAGAGGAGCGGCTACAGCGAGCGGAGCCTCAGGCGGAGGGAGCACTGGGAGGGACCGAGGTGGGCCGAGACCTCCAGCAGCAGGTGCTTCGAGCTCGATAGGCGGCGGTCAGGAGGGACAGCCGGGTGCAGAGGAGGGTGGAGGGGACAGTGTCCTCCACGCTTCTGATTTCACCATATAGAGACTTGATAGATTGTGTATTTGTATAGCGATGTAGCCTCGATTGGAAGGCATTGTATAGATGGCTCGATTGGAAGCCACCCATTTTTGTACAAACACACATGTATATATAGATTCATTATCTGTCATATAATTGTACTCATGCTTTTTGGTTTAGATATAGATGGGTAGATGGATATAGATAGAGTATAAAATAGATGTGATTGAATAGATATAGATGATAGATGATGGAAATAGATGTGATTAGATAGATTGAAATGTGGATAAAATAGATGTGATTGGATAGATTGAAATGTGGATAAAATAGATGTGATTGGATAGATATAGACGGATAGATGATAGATGGATGTGATTAGATAGATTGATTTAATTTTGATAGATAGATGTGATGTATCTTGGATGGACATAGCTTTTAAATATTTTGATGGATAGATATACAGATGTACTTGATGTATGGATTAGATATAGATAGATGTAATGTACCTGAGATGTACGTATTTTTCGATATTTTGATGGATAGATAGATAAATGTGTTGGATATATGGATGTAATTATAAGGAGAAATGAATACAGATAGGAGTTTTGATAGATAAGATGAATTTTGATAGAAGATAAATTTTGATTGAATTAACATGTGAAATGCCAATTTAACAGGATGCAAGACAAAGAAATGAGGAATACTCCTTACAAGAGCCAAAGATGAAAGCGGAAACAACCGTGACTTAGAAGAGAAGATACTCGGAGAAGAAGAAAAATGATAAGTTGGACTTCCAACCGACCATAGATAAAATCCAGAAAGGGAACCAAAAGACCAAGCATACAAGGCCCTATATAAGATTAAAATAAATCTGACACTAACTAGTCGCAAACCAGATCTAGGATAGAAACGGAAAGAAAAGTAAGTAAGTATCTTGTCGGAACCTACAAGGGACAGAATACATGTCCATAGTGGGGAAATAGGATTCTCCATATGACCTTCCATCCCTTTGTTTTTGTCTCATAACCTTGATTATCGCAAGTTACTTGACAAAAAGGGGCAAAATGTAGACACTTAAAATTGGTTACCCAATTTAGTGTCCCTTCTCATCCGTTTACTTGCCTAGGTAACCTGGGGCACGTTTACGTCACCAACTATCCCCTTGGGATAGTTTTCCAATTTGTGATTTAATCACCTACTCTAAATTTAATTCATCCCATCACATCTTACCCATGAGTAATTAAGTATTAAATATTTAATTACGCTTCTTCCCATGCATCTTAATCACTTATCTACCCCAAATTTATTCTATCTATGCATCACATCCATTTTTAATCTTCCCTAAGCGGGATATTTCCGGTGGTCGGGATAGGTCTTGTCTTTCTCGAATCGATCATTTTTAGCCATCTCGGGAGTCTTCTCCGCGATCGGCGCCGACCCATATGGTCGGCGCCGATTTTCTAGGAGCGGCGCCGATTATAAAAGCAAGCCCAGAACTCAGTTCTAGGGACGGAAGAGAGCGGAGAGACCGAAAAAGAGACCAACGAGCGAAAGAAAGCACTTACGCACGAACAGAGAGCGAGAAAGATTCAGGTTGCAAGAGAAAGAGAGATCTTCTTAGCATCAATTGTATCAAATTAGGGCAGATCCTGTCCGAATCAATCCCTGAGAGGAGCACCGTTAGTTACTGTCCCCTGTCATCATCGCACATCGTACCACCACCATCATCATCTGGTGACCTGTTCGATTTCTCTCCAACCGGCACATCCAATAGAACCACATTCACCTTCGATTCCCGAATCTTGTCGCATAGTCCCCGATTGGTGATCTGTCTCCGATCAGCGCCGATCTTATCCGATCGGCGCGATCCACCTCAATCGCGCCGATCAGTCTCGATCGCGCCGATTCTACCCAGTCGACGCCGATTTATCTGCAGATAGGTAAAAGGATACAGGTAACACAAATCCAGCATTTATTTCATAGTTCCCTGTTTTCTGTACTTTCTGTCTGCTGTTTAGATTCTGTCTTATTACTGCAATCAGAAAATCTAGTCTTTATTTACATCTTTTATCATGTATGCTTCTTTTCTTAATTGAAAATGTGGACTGACATCCGCCGAGGAAGCTTATCGCTTCTCGGACCCGCTTCTCGGGCAGTCCACTAAAATATCTTTTAACGTGGTCTTTTTCTGTCAAGCATCGGTGTTTTACAGGTTATTCGGATCTATTGTGCGAATTGCTCGTGTGCGCCCGTCTTATCTACATCGGCTTCCTCATCCGTCTACATCTTCATCAGGTATCAATTTCATTGAGGTTTTTCAGGGTTTTTGTGTTTAGTTTGGTGCATTAACTTGGACAGGTAACAAGCGCAAAATTCTTGATCTACATTCTGGCACGCCCGGTGGGACCCAACCAAAGTCCCTTATTGGTAAGTTCATTTCTTTTCTAGTTTTGAACTTTGTTCCTTTTCTTCACTGATTTCTATCAGTCCTATTTGAGCATTTCTGTTCATCATTTCAATCTTGCTTTTAGGCGAAATCATTATCTTGAAATTTTTTATTTCCTTTAAATAGAAATTTTTCGTTTCACCACTATCTGGATGTATCTTTCCGGATCTTGTTTGTTGTTTGCTTGATCTTTTCTTGCGGAGCACTTTGCTTGTTCGTGGGATTGTTCGAGGGGAAGAGCTCAACAACGCGCTTTTTGAAGTCCACACACCTTGGAGAGCTAAATCTACAGGTATTCCTCTTTTTCGGTGTTTTCTCCTTTTTAGGATTTCTTTGTTTGGTTGTATCACATCCAAACACTTCAATTTTTGGTGCTTAAAAGGAACTTAATCGCATTTGGGAAAGAACTTGTTTGACTTGTCTTCATCGAAATCAAACATTTCGTTTTAAGTGCTTAAAAAGAACCTTTTCTTTGTCATTGCTGCATGCTTTTTCATCTAGTTTTAATTAGGTTGGAGAATTGATCAAAATCGGTAGTGACACTATTTGATTTTTATTTTTCACCCTTGCACACAAAGCCAAAATCACTAGGTATAAAGCATTTAAACAAAACTCCTTCCCTGGCCTCGCCTACTTGGAAGTGATATCCAAGAGGAAGAGCCTACGCGGTACTCGGGCCGCGCTATAAATTCACGGAAGATTTTGGTATATATTGGCAAAGCACCCGACTCCCTTATCGCAGCGGTGTGTGAAGTGCGGGGGTAGGCCCCTATATCAAGCCACGTACCGGTCTTTTACTGAAGTGCCTTCGGGACTCCTCACCAAACATTACCCAAACCATCCCTAGTTTGGCTATCTGAGTAGTTCCTGTTCTAAAAAGCCTTCCCTAACATTTTCTTTTCTTAAAAGCATCAAAATTTAAAGGAGATAATCACTTGCGCTGCTTGAATTGTTTGTGCATTAGCTAGGACAATCTTCTTTCTTGCTTGTTTATGACGGTTATCACCCGGTCACAATCTAGGAAAATGGCCCAACAGGTTCCTTCTTCCTCCGAAATCACCACCAGCGTGGATGTTTCGGCACCCCTCCAATCTTCCTCGGGACCGCTGTTAGTTGGTTCCCCCTCATGGTCGTATAATCCTTTCCATCAAGCCAAAACAATCCCATCACGTCCAGCTTCTCCTAGTCCATCAGAAATATCTTCTGACTCGGAGTCTATTCCTCGCGGGGATCCTGAATTTCAGGCTCTCCTTGATCGCAATCCGATAGCCCTCATGGACTACCTAGTACACAAGTCGATCCAAATATCTGACCAAGACCCACCAATCCGACAAGTGTACGATTATCCTCGTGGATCATCCCAGGCCTTTTTAGAGCAGTTTGCACCATCTCTCTTGCCTCGAGCCACGGAGAAGTGCGAGGCCCCTATGCCTCCCTTTTCTCTTCCACCTACCATGTCGACTAGTTCTCAATTAGTCTTACCTATCCCTAACACTGCAGTTACCTCGAATATTCCACAACCCATTTCTGAGAGGTCTTCTGCCCTGGCTATAATGAATGCGTCTGCACACCCGCACATTGCCGTCAATTCGTCTATGCCCTCCATTGTGTCTCAAGGTCAGTACCTCTTCATGAGCCAACCCCCTCCGAATAGTCAGTTGGTTCCTACTTCTCGTCCTCCAGTGAATCTTTCTTCCAATATTCCAGCAACTGCGACCTTCGCCCATCCCCTAGTATCGGCACCCTTGGTACCAAATCCGGCGGTAGAAGGCCCCTTTCAGGTCTTGTTCCCCAACATGTCCAATCTAACCAACACCCATGTTCCTCAATCTGTCCCTATTCAATCAACAAACATAGGAGTCCACCAATCACAGGTTCCATCCGTCACCCAACCTATATTTTCTCAACCACTTATTATCTCACAGCCTGCCTATACGCAAGCTGCCTCACAACAAATACCTCACCAGGCGTCACCTAAAACACCTGGTTATTCCTCTTATCATCCTATCCAACAACAAATGAATCCCCCATTGACATCTCAACAACATCCACCACTTGCTTCTTATGTAGGACATACCAATGTGCCTACTCCTCAATCTGATGTGGTTCAACTTCTCTTCAAGAAAATTGCAGACTTGGAAGCCTCCACCAAAGGAGCTCGTCCTTCATATTCCTTTGAAGAGGTGTGTAATGAACCCATTCATCCTTCGGTGGCTTTTAAGCCTTATCCTCCCCAATGGGAACTTCCAAAATTCTCAAAATTTCATAGCCGGGAAGACCCCCAACAACATCTGCGAGCATTCAAACATGCTTGCTACCTTATCGTCCAGGATCAGGAACTCATGCTCCGTACCTTTCCTATGTCTCTAGCGGGTCCCGCTTTGGACTGGTACAATAACATCCCTCAACATTCTTTGTTTTCCTTCTCTCAATTGGCCCAGATGTTTGTTGAAAACTTCTCAATAAATATCGCGCATAAGATCTCAATCACAGATCTTTATAACATTCGCCAATTCGACGATGAGTCTATAGCAGACTTTGTCGCTCGTTGGAGAGGGATAATTAACCAATTGTCTTTCTCCCTTCCTCAATCCCAACAAATCGAGTTGTTCACCCGATCTTGTGCTAATCACATTTCTTCCACTCTAAGGATCCAAACTTTTCATACCTTTGAAGAGGCCTTTACGATGGCACGCAAACTTGAATCTCGTGCCATTGAACAAGGAAAGTTAAAACTTCGCTCCAAATCTAAACCAGATTTCTCTCGGTTCACCAAACCAAATTCTTCCCCCTCTAAAGATAAGAATCAAGGGTCCACAAATGCTATCGTATTAAAAACATCAAGAACCGATAGTACTCCTAATCAACCATCACGAAGAGACCCTTCATATACTCGAAAAGGGCCTTCATCTTCTCGATCCTTCGCTCCATTGGGGGAATCATACGCCTCTATCTTAGAAAAAATGTTGGAAGTTCGCATGATCGAACTTCCACCCATTAGGGATATTGATGAAAGTCGAGAACGTCCTTTCTGGTATAGGGAAAACGATTTCTGTCATTATCACAGAACCAAAGGTCATGACATCGAACGATGTCAGACTTTCAAAAATCTTGTCCAAAAATTCATTGACAAAGGCGAGCTCATCTGGATAACCCAAATGCTCCCCCAAATCAAGCACTGGACGTTTTTAAACAACCTTTCCCCAATCATGCCCCAAATCATAATTCTTCGGAATCTCAAAAACCAAACACCCACACTATTAATTTCATCTCTACCGAGGACTCTTCTTCTGAAACCAATCCATCTGCAAACACATCAATCGAATCAGATCCTCCTTCCTCTTCATCAATCACGGGAGTTCCAATATCTTCAGATAGTCCATCTTTGAATATCCCTACATTATCAAGCACGGAGTTATCTCTCTCCGCTCCTTTGTCTGACCTTCCATCTATACCCGAGACAGTATCATCCTCATCTGTCTCATCATCAGACATTCTTTCAATGCTCGAAGCAATCACATCCCTCCGAGTTTCCACTACGGACACATCCACTTCTGTTGCTCCCATTCCCGCTGCAACTATACCCTTGGTAAACGTACCTATCATTGTGCCAACTTCAACGGAAGCGTCTTCAATTTTGACCCTTCCTATCTCTTTTCCTACAGTAGTTTCACCCATGATTACTGCATCAGAAGTAGTCCCTTCGCTAGGAACTGCTTCGTCATCACCCCCTTCTTCCATCACCAATGTTACTTCACCTATTAAGGAAAAATCAAAAGAAGTAGCACCAACACCTATACACTCGATTCCTCAACCTAAACCGCGACAACCAAAATCTAACATTATACCATCAGTACCTCCCCACTTGCTTCCCCCGAAAAGGTTACAGTCACCTTATGCCGTGGAAGTTGTCACCATCCCTGAAAAAGGAAAGCCCATATTTCGGACCATCAAAACTCTTGGTGCTCTTCCACAAAAATCTCTCTCCACGCCTCATAAACGATTGGATTTGCCCGCGGAGAAGGCGTCTTCTTCTACACATCCATCAAAGCCATCATCTTCTTCCACAACACATTCTTCATCAATACCCCTAAAAATAGACTTACCTAATAAACAGACGGCACCTCTTCTATCAAGATCCTCATCTTCGTTACCAAAAACCAAAGCACCCTATATTCCTCCTATTACACCTACCTTGAGGACTTCTTCCTCATCTGAATCAATATTATCTAAATCATCCGTAAATCCGACTAAGCAATCCCCTTTGTCTCCAAAGACCACAAAATCTGTCACATATCCCTCATCTTCAAAATCTATCTTAGGGGCTCCCCCTCCACCAAAGTCAATCATGTCTCATTTACTCCCATCCCAAGCACCCAAGACTGCTCCTCCAAATGTCCAAACAAACAAGAGGATCCCTAAAGAAACCGTTAAACCTAACATGCAAGTTCTCTTACCTCGGCAGTCGATTAAGGTAAAAGAACCATCTTCATCATCTCTATCCTCCTCTTCGTCTACCGGATTCTATACCGAAATCCTTCATCAACTCATCCAATCTTCATCCATAACCCTTCCTCCGATTAAACCTTATAATCCTAAAGGAGTGAAACCTACTTGGTTTAACTCTGATCTGATTTGTGCTTACCACCGTACTCCGGGTCATGATACTGAGGGATGTAAAGCTCTCCAAGCCGTTATCAAGAACCTTCTGGAAGAAAGTGACCTTTTGCTGGAGGAGGAACAATTACCTCCTGTCATCTTAGCCCCATCCAAACCTCAACCATCCACTCAGACCTCTAGTGGTTCCATCCCACTTGATCTTCCACCTTCCCAAATTGACACAATCCATATCGCCACTAGAACCCAACACTATGATAACCCATCTTCATCTTCAGCATCTCGACCACGGGTTGTCATTTCTGCAGCCCCTAAAGACATTTCTCCTTCCTCATCAGCCCCACGACCCAGGGTCTCTATTCGTGCTGCACCTCGGGCTCAAGTTCCCGTGTCTGTTGAGGAGAGTGTTATGAAGCAACTCACCCAAGCTCCGGTCAAAATGTCTCTTTTTGACCTCATCCAATCCTCTCCACAACATCGCCAAGCTTTGATTGATAATCTGCGTCGCATCGCAGTAAATTCCGATGAGCCCCAGCCCTTCGAGTTGGTTGTTGGACTGAATGGACCATCAACTACCATTTCTTTTGAAGATTCGGAAATTCCTTCTCTTTCTTCCGAAGATTTGGAGGCTCCCCTCTTCATCACAGTCCAAATCAATAACACTACCTTAAAACGTGTTATGATCGATAGTGGAGCTGCACTCAACGTCATCTCCTCGCACACATTCGAACAACTTAAGTTACCAAAGAATGTGGTGTCACCTCCACCCTTCGCCCTTCGATCATTTAACGATCAGCTAGCAGTCACTCTAGGAACTGTGGTCTTACCCGTCCGAGTAGGTAAGAAGCTGCTCCATGAACTCTTCTATATTGTCGAAGGAAAATTCCACTATAACATGATCCTCGGACGCTCCTGGATTCGCGCAATGCATTGTGTCCCATCCACCCTCCATCGATGCCTAAAATATCAATATGAGGGCAAAATATATACTCATCCAGGAGATCCTTTTCCTTCCGCACAATGCGACATGACCACTAGGTCTGCCCCTTTAAAAGAAAATACATCTTCTCCAGATAGGGCCTCATCTTCTTCCATACCTGCAACCAAACTACCGGATTTACAAAATCTGGAAGAGACATTGCAGCGTTTCTCACTAGGGGAGCTTCCTCTCTTATCTTTCGATGCCCATCTCAAACCTAATGAGTATGGTAGACCAGACAAGCAACCTGAATATCAACCAGGTCTCGGTCGCATCGTCACCATTGGTCTGCCCAATCAACAGACCAATTTCATCTACGGTGGTCTTGATACGCCTCATCATCGCCCGGATTCTCCTCCTAGAGCCAAACCTTACCTAACAGGGTTTGATCACCTACAGAATCCCACGTTTGCAAAGACTTATCTACATCGATGCGCGTGGAAAGGTTTTGGCCTTGGAAAATATGAACAAGGTATACATGACCTCAAATCCATTCCTACTCTCATGCCACATCAGAAATTTGGGTTAGGATTTAAACCCCTTTCAGAGGCCACCGTCACTATTCTTGATGAGTCTCTTCCTACTGAAGAACCATCTTCTCCCACTAAGTCAGAAGCATCACTTGATGTGGACGATGACATTTCCATCCCACCTAACTTTTTTTTTTGATCAATACCATTTCCTTAGGGCCGTTGGTCTATGAGACTAACAATCGGTCCGCTTCTATACCATTAATCTTCCCTGAAATAGTTGGAGACGACTCTCCTACTATCAATACTATCCACTGTGCGGATGATGATTCTGTCCTCACCTATCTAGGGGCAGAGGATTCATACCTTCCCAAGACTATTCCTTCTGACACGTCTACCCTTCTCAACGAAGCCACTATTGACCTTAATATAGGGACTTCTGAAGACCCTCGCATCATTAAGGTCGGCCAATCCCTTAATCCACAGGAATTAGGGGACTTTACCGCTTTTCTTTCCAAACATCGTCAAGCCTTTGCTTGGTCATATGAAGATATGCGGGACTCGATCCCGATATTGTGGTCCACAATATCGTTACCCTTCCCAACATCAAGCCGGTTAAGCAAAAATTGCGTAAAATGCACCCTAGAGTAGCCCTTCTTGTTAAAGAAGAATTACAACGCTTGCTCTCGGCTAGCTTCATCCAACCCATCGATTATCCGCAATGGGTGTCCAATGTAGTACCAGTAACTAAGGCTACTGGGAAAATTCGAATTTGTACCGACTTCCGGGATCTTAATCTTGCCTGTCCAAAGGATGATTTTCCTCTTCCTAATATCGACCAACTCGTAGATTTAACTGCGGGTCATGAGATGCTTTCTCTTATGGATGGTTTCTCTGGATATAATCAAATCCTCATCGCACCAGAAGACCAACATAAGACCTCCTTCATAACTCCTTGGGGGACCTTTTGCTATCGTGTCATGCCTTTTGGCCTTAAGAACACAGGGGCAACCTATCAACGAGCAATGACATACATCTTCCATGATCTCTTACACAAAACTGTGGAGGATTATGTTGACGATCTCCTCGGCAAGTCCACGTCGTCAAGATCATCTTTTCATCCTTGCACCTCTCTTTGAGAGGCTTATCCGCTTTTGTCTTCGTCTAAATCCAGCTAAGTGCGTGTTTGGCGTTCTCACTGGTAAACTTTTAGGTTTTATCATTTCCATCAGGGGTATTGAAGTCGACCCCACAAAAATAAAAGCTATCCTTGAGATGCCTCCCCCGTCTAACTTAAAGCAACTCCGCAGTCTCCAAGGACGTCTTCATCGGTGCGTCGTTTTATCTCCCAATTGTCGGACCGTTGTCAACCTTTTCACCATCTCCTCCGTAAGAATGTTCATTTTGAGTGGGATGAGCATTGCCAAAAGGCCTTTGATGATCTCAAAGCTTATCTTCTTTCTCCACCCGTGCTTACACCTCCACGCGAGGGGGAGCCTTTCTATCTTTATATCTCTGTGGTGACCATGCTGCGGGAGCCATGATTTCACATCGGGACACTTGTGGTAAAAGAACAAGTATCTATTACATCGTCGCACCCTCCATGAGTATGAAACACGTTACTCAGAAGCTGAAAAACTATGTTGTGCTCTCTTCTTCGCAACTTCTAAGCTTCGTCATTATCTCCTTAATCACAAAACTTACATTGTCACAAGTGTCGATCCCTCAAGACAATCCATGCAAAACCTTATCACATGATGATCGCATCACTCGTTGGCTTATGCTCATGACCGAGTTTGACCTCGAGTTTATCCATAAAAAGGCTATCAAGGGTCGAGTTATTGCGGATCAATTAGTGATGCTCCTCTTAGGACACTCAAGACCCCCTTGCTCAATTTCCCGATGAGTTTATCCAACAAATCAATTTTGGTCTATCTCCATTTAAAGTAAAGCTCTTCTTTGATGGATCAAATGCCGTGAGGGGAGGTGCGGGTTTCGTGATGATTCCTCCTTGAGAGTACGCCTATCCCGATCGCACACAAATTAAACTTTGAGTGCACCAATAATATGGCTGAGTACGAAGCTCTTGTCTTAGGTCTTCAAAATGCCATTAATCTCGGCGCTCGTCATATTGACATCTTTGGTGATTCTGAACTCATCGTTAACCAGGTCACGGGTGTCTATCAATGCAAGAATGATATCCTTCAGAAATATCGCGACATCGTTCTTGCCCAACTCCAATCTTTCGATAACTTCACTATCCAAGCCATTCCTCGTACTGCAAATCGATTCGCAGATACCATGGCCTCTTTGGCCTCCCTTATCCCGCCTTTTACCGAAGACTCGCGTCTTTATGTGGCTGTGCAACGATTGGATCAACCATCTCATCTTGGGCAACTAACGTCAATCAATGTTGTCACAACCCATACTCAGGATGAGTGGTATCAACAGATAGTTGATTATCTATCTCATTCGGTCCTTCCTCCAGATCTGTCTCCCAATGGTAGAAGGTCTTTTGTCCAACGCGCCAACCATTATACTATTCTAGGTGGCCTTCTTTACAAGCGCGGCTTTGATGGTATTTTGCTTGATGCCTCAAAACCCATGAATCATCTAAAGCTATTCGGGAGGTCCATGACGGTATACTGTGGTGGACATTTTAGTGGTTTAAAGTAGTGAGCGCATCTTACGTTTGGGATATTATTGGCCTTCTCTTAATCAAGATTGTTGTGAATACACTAAGAAGTGCGTCAAGTGTCAGCAACATTCCAATCTCACGCACATCCCTAGTCAGGCTTTGCAACCTGCGGCGGATTTGTGGCCTTTTTCGCAGTGGGGTCTCGATCTTATTGGTCTCATCAACCCTCGTTCTTCACAACGTCATCATTCTATCATTACCGCCACTGAGTACTTTACTAAGTGGGTAGAAGCTATCCCCCTTTCTTCAACAAAGGCTAAACCCATAGTTGATTTTGTCTATCAACACATCATTTGTCGCTTTGGCGTTCCACACAAGCTAATCACAGATAATGGTAAGTCTTTCAAACGCTGATTTGCAGAATCTCTGCAATGCTTTCAATATCAAGCTCAGTTTTTCTTCTCCATACTATCCTCAAGCTAATGGTCAAGCCGAAGCTTCCAATAAAACTTTGCGTAATATCCTCGCAAAGGTAACTAGTCATTTGGTAGGGATTGGCATCTACATATCCCTTTTGCTCTCTGGGCTTATCGGACTAGCATTCGTACTCCTCTTGGTGCTACTCCTTCTCTCTCGTCTATGGAGTGCAGATTTGTCCTTCCTTTGGAAGTCCAAATCCCATCTCTCCGTGTTTCTCTCGGAGAATTTGTCTCCGATGAGGATTATCGTCAAAGTCGTCAGCACTGTTGGAATTATTAGATGAGCGACGTCTTAACACTCTTGAGCATCATCAGGTCTATCTCGAAGCGTGTCAAACGTGCTTATAACAAGCACTTGCAACATCGTGACTTCAAAATTGGTGATCTTGTTCTTAAGGAAAATCAAAATGTCACTACCCTCGAAAGGAGTCAACGTGGTAAGTTTGCTCCCAACTGGATGGGCCCCTACATTATCACTCATAAATATGGAGTGCAGGGCTTATCGTTTATCTTCCATGGATGGTATCCTGAAGCGGAACCTCTTAATGCTTTACATTTACGGCCCTTCTCTTTGTTAAAATCTATCTTATACAAATCTAGTCGCAACTCGAGATCTTCCATCCGTCCTAATAACTTGAGTCATCTACTTTTGTGGTGATTTGAAATTGTGTGGTTCTCCGCCTATTGCCTCATCTACCTTAAATATGAGTATCGCGGCTCTACTCATTGCACGTTTCTTTTGGATATGTTCCTCCTCATGGTAGGAATACCTTAATCACCACTTCATCTGTCCCAAGTACTTATCTTAATCGGATCTACTCGGGTCGTGAGTGCATGTTCTTCTATGTTCTCTTCCCCTCCATCTGATCTATCTAGGTCTAAACTCAGCTTCTTTCAAAAAGTTTCCAAAAAAAAAAAAAAAAAAAAAAAAAAGAGAAAAGAAAAAGATGCTATCCAAAAAGATAGACTGATCCCTCGAAGGACAGCTATCCATACATTATCAAGTGAATCAAAAAGAAAATAGACCATACCCTCGAAGGATGGCTATCATTAAAATTCACAATACAGACCGCTCCCTTGAAGGACGTCTGTTTCTCAAAGAAAAATTCAAGGCTTCTTGTAATTAATCGGCCTTCCAGTCAGTTTATAGCATCACTGAAAGACTTCCCGCATCGATCAGTCTTTCCATATCAAGCAAACTTCCCGCATTGATCAGTTTGCTTTTCTGTCAAAATCATGAAGCTGAGATTTAGGACCTTTTGTCGATCATATGGAGAATCCTATTTCCCCACTATGGACATGTATTCTGTCCCTTGTAGGTTCCGACAAGATACTTACTTACTTTTCTTTCCGTTTCTATCCTAGATCTGGTTTGCGACTAGTTAGTGTCAGATTTATTTTAATCTTATATAGGGCCTTGTATGCTTGGTCTTTTGGTTCCCTTTCTGGATTTTATCTATGGTCGGTTGGAAGTCCAACTTATCATTTTCTTCTTCTCGAGTATCTTCTCTTCTAAGTCACGGTTGTTTTCGCTTTCATCTTTGCTCTTGCGAGAGGAGTATTCTCCATTTCTTTGTCTTGCAACCCTGTTAAATTGGCATTTCACATGTTAATTCAATCAAAGTTTATCTTCTATCAAAATTCATCTTATCTATCAAAACTCCTATACGTATTCATTTCTCCTTATAATTACATCCATATATCAACACATTTATCTATCTATATCCATCAAAATATCGAAAAATACGTACATCTCGGGTACATTACATCTATCTATATCTAATCCATACATCAAGTACATCGTATATCTATCCATCAAAATATTTAAAAGCTATGTCCATCAAGATACATCACATCTATCTATCAAAATTAAATCAATCTATCTAATCACATCCATCTATCATCTATCCATCTATATCTATCCAATCACATCTATTTTATCCACATTTCAATCTATCTAATCACATCTATTTCCATCATCTATCATCTATATCTATTCAATCACATCTATTTTATACTCTATCTATATCCATCTATCCATGTATATCAAAATCAAAAAGGCATGAAGTACAATCATATGACCAATAAATCTATATATATATACATGTGTGTTTGTACAAAAATGGGTGGCTTCCAATCAAGCCATCTATACAATGCCTTCAATCGAGGCTATATCACTATACAAATACACAATCTATCAAGTCTCTATATCTCCCATCATGAAATCGAAGCATGGAGGACACATTGTCATATCCCTCCACCCTCTCTCACATCTATTCATGTCCCCCTCCCGATCGCCGCCTATCGAGCTCGTAAGCACCGTCGTTTATTTCCATCTGGAGGTCTCGGCCCATTTCGAGTTTGTTCCTTTGCGTGGAGCACTCGCTTTTGTTTAGCCGCTTAGAGTTACGCGGACACTCGTATCTGTAGGCACTAACGTCATCGACTTATAGACCGTCTAGTTGTCCCTACCAATGTGTCTCTCTTTAGATGCTGACTATTTTGTAGTTCTCCTTACACTCATGGGTCTGTAGGCACTAACGTCGTCTCATGAGGAGACCGGCTAGTTTTCCCTACCAATGTGAGTTCCTTAGGTTGCTGCCCTTGTGTTTTTTTTTTATGCGTCCTCAATGATCAGTTCTACTCCAGACATCCGACTGGGGCATCCTGCATTCTTCATCTACCTTTTTCAACCTTGGGATCGTCTGTTCTATCATCCATCCCATCCCTAGTTTGAGGGGGATCACATCACCACAAATTCTTCTCTTCTTCCATCCCTTTGTTTTTGTCTCATAACCTTGATTATCGCAAGTTACTTGACAAAAAGGGGCAAAATGTAGACACTTAAAATTGGTTACCCAATTTAGTGTCCCTTCTCATCCGTTTACTTGCCTAGGTAACCTGGGGCACGTTTACATCACCAACTATCCCCTTGGGATAGTTTTCCAATTTGTGATTTAATCACCTACTCTAAATTTAATTCATCCCATCACATCTTACCCATGAGTAATTAAGTATTAAATATTTAATTACGCTTCTTCCCATGCATCTTAATCACTTATCTACCCCAAATTTATTCTATCTATGCATCACATCCATTTTTAATCTTCCCTAAGCGGGATATTTCCGGTGGTCGGGATAGGTCTTGTCTTTCTCGAATCGATCATTTTTAGCCATCTCGGGAGTCTTCTCCGCGATCGGCGCCGACCCATATGGTGGCGCCGATTTTCTAGAGCGGCGCCGATTATAAAGCAAGCCCGAACTCGGTTCTAGGGACGGAAGAGGCGAAGAGGACCGAAAAAGAGACTAACGAGAAAGAAAGCACTTACGCACGAGCGAGAGGCGAAAAGATTCGGGTTGCAAGAAAGAGAGATCTTTTTAGCATCAATTGTCTCGATTAGGGGCAGATCTGTCCTGATCAATCCACGAGAGGAGCACCGTTACTCTGCCCGTATCATATCAACATCATACACCACCATCATCATCGGTGACTCTGTTCAGCGTCTCTCCATCTTCGGCACATCTTGCAGACTACATTCATCTTCCGATCCCGAATCTCATCGCCACAGTCCTGGTTGGTGATCGCCTTGATTGACACCGATCTTACCGATCGGCGCGCCCGATCGATCGATCGCGCCCGATCACATCGATGCGCGCCGATTATACCCAGTCGACGCCGATTTCACTGCAGACAGGTAAAAGGTCACAGGTAACACAAATCCAGCATTATTTCGCAGTTCCCTGTTTTCTGTACTTTCTGTCTGCTGTTCAGTTTCTGTTTTATTACTACAATCAGAAAATCTAGTCTTTATTTACATCTTTTATCATGTATGCTTCTTTTCTTAATTGAAAACGTGGACTGACATCCGCCGAGGAAGCTTATCGCTTCTCGGACCCGCTTCTCGGGCAGTCCACTAAAATATCTTTTAACGTGGTCTTTTTCTGTCAAGCATCGGTGTTTTACAGGTTATTCGGATCTATTGTGCGAATTGCTCGTGTGCGCCCGTCTTATCTACATCGGCTTCCTCATCCGTCTACATCTTCATCAGGTATCAATTTCATTGAGGTTTTTCAGGGTTTTTGTGTTTAGTTTGGTACATTAACTTGGACAGGTAACAAGCGCAAAATTCTTGATCTACATGATGATGATCATGATGATGACAAGAAGTTCCACTGTATAATAAGAGTAAGAAGAAGTTTAGGAAGTTTGAGGAAAAGAATAAGTTCAAGAAAATATTTTACTGTAAGGAATATTATAGCTCATAAAAGGTAAGTAGTGATGATTGTGATTCTAATTTTGATCCCAGTCTAATCGCGAGGAGGTTAGAAATGAATTCCTTTTAATGGAAAAAGAAGTATGGAGCTCTAAGAATGAAGGTTTCACATACAGAGGATCATGTATGTATTCATAAGAAGAAGAGGTTGATCTTGAAATTGAGATGATGTGTATTCAAGAAGAATTGAAGCACACAAAGAAGAAGAATAAGAAACTTAAGGCACAAATCAAGGAGTATGAAGAAAATATTCATGTTCTTGAGGAGAAGCATTGGAATGACACTAATGAGTATAATCATATCATCAAAAATGTTAGAGACACAAATTTATACTATAGATACAAGAATAAAATATAAGGGTGAAGAGTACATTAGATTTGAAAAGGAAGTAGTCTCTCTAAGGGAAGAATTGACTAAAGTAGTGGTAAAGTAAGATCATTTCAAAAAGTTGAGAAGAGCTCCAAAAACTAGATGATCCCTTGGATAATCATAATTATATAGGAAATAGGACTACTCTAGAGTTCAAGGATAACCTAAAAGGTAAAGAGGCGATTCAATATGATACTACTCAAAGTAAGGAGATTGCTGACCAAATTTCTAAGCTAGATCGGATGGAGAATAAATTCAAGAGCCATGCCCGAAAAAAAAAAAAAAAAGTATTTTAGACAACCTAATGCATCAATGTATGAGAATTCCTTTAATTTTTATTGTTATAGTTTCAATTGTTTTGGACATAGGAAAAAGAGTGCAATAGGTCATTCAAGTATGCCAACTCATGGAATCATGGAAGGATTTTTAGTTCATACCAGTCAAGAGGTAAGAATGAGGCCGTGTGTTGTAAATGTAATCAAGTTGGTCACATTAGAAAGTTCTATTTTCATGGCCCTTCAAGGAGAAAAAGAGGTTTTAGGATCCTATAATACATGAGAAAAGGAAATAAAAGGCATGGAAACTAAGAATAAATCAAGATAATCTAGCCAAGATAGTTTTTAGATAAAATCAAGGTTGTTCACTGAGTTCTTGCTATGAAGAAGGATGAAAAAGTTGAGTCATTAGTACAAGGAGGTCTTGGAATCTCCTCAAGATGTTGTTCTATATCCCCATGATTTGGAATGTCTCTACTAATATTCTTAGAGACATTAATCACTTAGATGAAGCATGAAGTTAGGGGATCTTGTGTAGATGTAATAAAGATGTGGAGTTGTGTAACAAATTTGAAATCATGGAGTCATGAGGTATGCTTCAAAGTATTTAGTTTTTCATAAGGATTATCTTTCTTTGAAGGATGCATTAAGAGTATGTAGGTTGTTATAAGGTTTGTGACATGTTTATTAGAGCTTAAGAGTCTGTTTTAAAACCTTATTTAGGTATTTTTCAGTCTATTATAGTTGATCATGTATGAATTTAGTATCTCAAGACCTCATTTAGGTCGGTGATGCTCATGATGGACTATGTGAGGTATGTATTTTCCTTAAAGGTGTGTTTTTTATCAAAGAAATATAAAAATCATAGTAGAAGTCTGTGTATGAAGTTTTGGTATATAGAAGGCATGTTTGTGGTCTCAGGAGTGCTTGTTAGGGTGAAGAAGCATGTTTTTTTACTTAGAACAATTATTTTTATGTTTCTTGAGGTGAGATATCATGTTATCTTCTAATTCATATGTTTGAATCTTAAGCGATAGACATGTTTGAGGGCATAACGGGGTTGGTTAGTAGAGTGCTTGAGGATCTGTGTGAAGACTCAATATGAAGATATACATGTATGATGAACTAGGTTGAGAGAGTAGTGTGTAGAGATATGAGGACTTCCTTATCAAAGATATGGATGAGGGTCCTATGTATGATTCAATATATTTTGTAATTATCTACTTATAAAGGTGTCTTGAATACCTTATTTAGAATTTTTGAGATTCTAGTAAGTGTGTAAGGGATAAGATAACATTTAGTCGGTATGAAGCATGTTTAAGGCCTATAATGGTGTCATAAGGTCATCAAGAAAGGAATACAAATAAGTATACTATGAAAATATCCACTCATGAAGTTACAAGGTCTTGTATGAAGGTTCAAGAGCCGTGAATAAGGTATGAAGATTATTGAATATGTTTTAAATTCACGATTTTGTGTTTTTGTGTCATGCTCTAATATAGATCTAGAAAGTTTTTATACCTTGAGTAAGTGAATAGATAGGACATCAGGTCATAATTCTCAAATATGGATATGCATGATAGAGCTTACTAAGGTAAAGTGCTTTTGGTATCTCAAATGAGATTTTTGTCTTACTAGTGGTTTTTTTGTGGAGAATATCCTAGTGAACAAGTTTGGTTAATAATGTATGATGGAATGAAGGACCTATATTGGCCTATATTTCTTGAGATGGAGATTGGTTTGATAAGACCAATATGACCTTGTACAATATGAGTAACCCGAGGATCTAAGATGGCTACATGAATCTAAGAAAGTGATTTCTATACTCAAGAGAGGTAAGGTTGGTCTCGGGGGGCTAGTTAGGATTTTTGTTGGTTTGGAGAATCAAGAGGGTATGTAGGTTGATTAAAGGTCTTTATTATGGGAAAAATGTTGTATTCTGATCAAGGTCTGTGAAGAACTTGTAATTTTGGTAAATAATGTTTCGACATCACAATAATCACTTTGTGTTTAACATCTATTATTTATGTATCATGCACATCAATATATGGTGTGAGTGCATGTTAATAGGGGGAGTCGGTTAAGCTTCTTGGTTAGATGCTTGAGTAAAATGGAGCTTCTCAATAGACTCTACAATCAAGAATTTGAGTGAAGACCTAAAAGGGTCTACATGTATGTTTATGAATATTAGATCATAATTGAAGGAAGGAAAACAAGTAATATGGAAAAATATGGGCATAACATAGTGAATTCTGATATGCATGCAAAATTAGTTCTTTGGGTATCAAGTGTTGATGTCATAAGCATATATTGATGATAGAGGATCTCGGTAGTCGGTAGTGTGAAGTTTGTAGAATTATGAAATCATGAAAAATACTATTGAGACACCGTGTTTTATAGGTTTGAATGCCTCTTAAGGTCGAGTCGAATGATGAAATATAGGTATGTATGATTTGAGCATAAAAAGGACACATATGATCTTGCATAGTTTGGTTTGTTGTCCGATGAACTTCAAGAGAATTTTCAAGTGTTTCTTGGGCATCTAGAATGCCTATAGTGACAACTGAAAAAACTAATATAAGTATGATGAGTCAAGTTTGTGTTTTAAGACCTAGTATATGTCTCGTGTTAGTCAAGATTAGTTGGAATTGCACTTCATGATAGAGTTTTAACATTTGAAGAGTTTTTGGTCACTTGTTGTTGGTTCAAGGTCAAAATATTGTATGTGTTAGCATCAATAAGATGCTAAAATCAGTTGTGTTAAAGACCATGATCAAGGTCCGAGCCGAGTTCTTGAAAGGTATGCATTTGATAAGGGGGAGTAAAGTTTCTTAAAGAGTCAAATAAGAAAAGAAGAATGTCTAATTGACCTTGTTTGATTTGGTTGATGTTTCCAACCAAAATATTAGCCTAATATGATGAGATAAGATGTTGCATAGTTATGTCTTTCTATTTCATTAATGTCAATAGGGAGAATGAGCTAATGCCATGGGTATTCCTTAGGGGAGAATGTGCTTTATGTAATTTTTCATCAATGGGGTTGTCATCAATGAAACAGGGGGAGATTGTTGGAAGTGTGTTGCCATTGATGTCAAAGAGAGATAATGTCATTTATTTCATCGGGTGTCATTGATGTCAAAAGGAGTATGGAGCATGAAGGTTGATTGAGTTGGTGATTTGTTTGGTTTTGATGATGTTTCATGGGTTCTTGAGAAAATATGATGGCTTGTGGTGTATTGTAGAGGTGATGTAGTGTTAGAAGGATGTTGTGACTATATCATGAGGTGTGATGAAGGTCCTAACAGTTATCAAGTGTACCTAAGTGATGCGAAGGTTGGTTTAGGTGAAGAAAGCAGGATGAAGTGGCCTAATTAGGAGGCATAGTCAACATGTATGGTATGTGATGATGGAGTACAAGTGTGTATGATATTTTTAGTATGGTGAGAACATGGGATGCATGAGTATGAGGTGTAGGGAAACTCACAAGTGTTGTATTATCTTTGGTTTAGGTGTTGGACATACTTTCTAGGTCTACACTAGACCTATTCTCAAGCCCTAAGTGTCCAAATGGGGTGTACATGCATGGTTTCAGCTTGGAAATGTAAATGTGATCTATTTTAGATAATTTGTAATATTTTCCTAGCATATTGGTGAATTTTGATGTCGAGTAATTTGAGTATTTTGCATGGAAAGTGGTTTTAAGGTCTTCTAAACCTAGTTCTTAAGAAAACATTCTCTAATGAGGTCGAGTCATAATTTCTAAGTGTATTTGAGTAAAGGTGAGAATTGTAAAAATGTGTAGTAGGTTTATACAGAGGTTTGGTCTAAAAATGTGGTCCTAGTGTTGAATATTTTGAAAGATATTGCTTTTTTACCTCAATGAGTTTTTGAAGTTAGAAACCAAGGTCAAATTTGGTCAGTTTGATGCTTGTTGGAATGTGTATGCTTTACATGGGGACCCAAACTCTTGGGAAATTTGAAGATTTATGCTAAGAAGGTTTTCAAGTGGAATGAGGTCATTTTATCGTCAGAGCTTTATGAATAATTGTAAAGAAGCTAAACAAATTTTTAACCCTCTTAAAACATAGGTCAAAAGTGATGGAGAAGATATTGAGTATACATTCCCATAATGGATTTTATTTCCTATTATGATGATTTGAGGTTGTAGAATAATCTCTTAGGCTTCTCCACGTGGAAGGTAGAGGTTTTGGCTATATGTGGAACCCACTCAAAAGGATTTTTTTGTAAAATTTGTGTTTTCTCTCGGGGTTTTGCATTGGACCAAGTGACTAAATTAGTTTTGGATGAATTATGGGAGATATAATTCATGTTTGGAGTGGTTCTCCCCATCATCATCATTTCCTACATACATACCTCTCTTCCCATTCAAATCCCTTTTCCCTTCTAAATTCAATTTATCCTTTTAATCATTATTCTCCATCCTTAATCCCATCTTAATCATATCCTTAATTTATCTTCCCTAAATATCCCTAATCATCCTTAATTAATCCTAAATCTTCATCTAATCCATTTATTCTCCCTAAATGCCCCATTTTGTCCTCCCTAGGCCTTCATTTAATAATTTTACCTCCCCTTTTCCTTTATTTAATGTTTTCCACCTTTCACCTACCCATTTATCTCCCTTAGGAAATTACCGAAACCCTAATCTTCCCTCTTTAGGCCCATTTTTTCTTGAGTTGGGCATCACCCCATTGCCCAAATAGAGGGCTATGGATTCAAGGGAAGTATCTATTGTTGGGTATGTTAGAGGTCTAGTGGTGCAACTTGCTCCTTACACAGAAATTATTTAACCATGAATATGGTTATAATGGACTTCCCAACTAAATGGGTCATGTTATTATCAAGAAAATGGGCCACAAGTGTGGGAGGAAGTGTTCAGATGGACATGTCTTATGCCTTCATACGAGTAAAATGGAAGTTAGTCAAATTACATAGAGAAGAGAAGATGCTAAATCTTATTGAGGATCCTATGAATGCCTCTTATGAGGTATTATTATTTGACACATATTTTGGTAACTTCATAGGTTGTGTAGATGCTGAAGATCATTGCATGGATGCTAATACCCATATTGAGGATGCAAATGTTCCATAGACCATGATGTTTTATGGGGTGTGTTCTAAATTTGGAAATGGAGTTAGATTGGTTATGAATTCTTCAAATGGAGATTCATTTAGCTATTCCTTCAAGCTAAATTTATAGTGTACCAATAATGTAACAGACTATGAAGAACTCTTGTTGGGACTAAGAATTACTTAGAAGCATGAGATAAAATATCTCTTTGTAAATGGAGATTTTGAACTGATAATTAAGCAGGTGCGTAAGCAATATGTAACAAAAGACCAAATATTAAAGAAGTGTAGAAACTTAGTATGGGGTCTCCTTGAGTGTCATGGGAGGAGTCAAAAATGAAAATTGATAGGTTGACAATTCGGCTTCACGATATGACAAAGAGGATTCATATCTATATTATAAATTTGAAGTGGAAGTATTGGTTAGACCTTTTATACCTAATAATATTTAACAATGGAAAATATTTGATGATGATTCAAACATCAAAATATTTCTTAGTTACTAAGGTGAGTTCACTAACAGATTATCGGTTTAGAACCTATGATAGAGGTATACGAAGGAAAGGAAGTTTTATTTAAAATTCAAGTAATTCAACTAAAGACTAATGTAATCACAAGAGGATTAGTTAGTTTGGAATATGGTTTTGAGAGTATTGATAGAGAAGTGTGTAAATATGCTACCTTACTAATAGATGTTGTGGAGTGCAATTTGGGCTCCAGACAAGATCCTAGAAATGTATGGTTAGGAATTAATCTAAGTAAAAAGGAAAGAGAGGCTTATGGCTAGTTATTAAGAAAATACAAGGATTTCCTTGCTTGGTCTTACTTTGAATTAAAAACCTATAGAGAGGATCTGTTTCAGCATGAGATACCATTGGCACCTAAATCCAAGCATTTTAGAAAGAAGCAAATACCAATCAATCCTCTCCTTGCAACCAAAATGAAATAGGAATTGACCTAAATAAAATATGGTGGGATAATATAACCCACTAGGTATTCTTCATGGGTAGCTAACTTAGTGCCAATCAAAAAAAAGAATGGTGATATAAGAATTTGTGTCGATTTTAGGAATATGAACAAAGCTTCACTTAAAGATAATTATCCCCTGCATAATATGGATAATTTTCTACAAAGGGTGATTGGTTCAGAAATGTTATCTACTTTGGATCGATTCTCTGCTCACAATTAGGTTGTGGTAAGAGAATCAAAGCAATACAATTCTGCATTCACCACTCTTTGGGGTACTTATGTTTACATTAGAATGCCATTTTGATTGATGAATGTTGAGGGTACTTTTCAAAGAGCAATGGATGTTGCTTTTGCAGGTCTTATGAACCAATTCATTACTATGTATCAAGATGAAATCACTATGTTCCGTAAAAGAAGAGAAGATCACCTAATGCACTTAGAAAAATCCCGATTAGATGCGGGGATTATAATATTTCACTAAACCCCAATAAATTTCATTTTTGTGTGCGAAGGCCAAGTTACTTGGACACATAGTTTCTCATGAAGGAGTCATGATTGATCTAGAACTAGTGGAAGCTATTGACCAAGTTCATATCCCATTGTCAAAGAAAGGCATCTCATCTTTCTTTAGGAAAATTAATTTTGTAAGAAGGTTCATTTCTAATTTTTCTAAAATCACTTTTCCTATCACCAATATGTTGAAGAAAAATCAAGTGATCAAATGGGAACACGAGGTTGTTTAAGCATTCAAAGGAGTAAAACTAAGCACTCAATCCCTACTATTATTTTTTTTTCAAATGTTTTCATTTGCTTCTGAATTTACTATTGCCTCTGTGTTACTACAAAAGAATGAAGAAGGCCATGAAAATCCTATTGCATTTTTAGCAAATATTTGCAAGGGTCTGAACTGAAATATTTTGTCATGGAAAAGAAAGCTTTTTCTTTGATCAAAGAAACCAAAATCTTCAAACATTATATTATAAGTTCAAATATTATAGCATATGTGCCTCACATAATGGTAAAGGATATTTTGTCTCAAATGGAAATATCTAGTAAAATGTGTAGATGGGTTAACAAGCTTCAATAATATGACATGGATATACAAACTACCAAACTTGTTTGAGGATTGGGCTTAAAAAAATTTTATGGAAGAGAGAAATTTGTAGGTGGTAGAGATCCACAATGTTGAAAAAGAAGGACCATGCCCTCATCAAAAGGTGAAAAATTCACTCGGTATAAAGATATAGTTTATTACTTGATCATCTTGAATTTTCCTAAACACCTCGATAGGAATTAGAGGAGGACACTTAAGATGGTTTATCATAAGTATATCTTGATTGATCATGGATTAGCTTGAAAGAATCCGAAGGATTTTTACTTAGATTTGTCACTTTGAAAATGAGGCCCCAAAATAATTATAGAATTTCATGGGGGAGTGTGTAGAGGCCATTTTGTTGGGAGAGTGATTGCTCACAAAATTATAAGGGAAGGATATTGGTGGCCTTCATTATTTAAAGATGGTTATTTTCGGTTGAGAGATGTGAAAGTTTTCAATTATTTTACGGAAGACTAAAAGCCTCTGCGGTCCTACCTTTACAAACATGTATTAGTAGAAGATCCATTTAAAAAATGAGGCTTGGAATTTAATGGTGAAATCTCATACCCTTCGAGTGCCGGTCACAGTGGATATTGGTTGCCACTAATTAATTCAATAAATTGGTTGAATCCATTCCCACCAAAAAAGCAACTCATAAGATAGTCATGGATTTTATCCTGAATAACATAATCTAAAGATTTAGTGTGCCTACCAAGATAGTTTCTAACAATGGCATGAGATTCAAAGCTAAACCATTGACAACTATGTGTAAAGAATATGGTATAAATTTGGCCTATACATCAAATTATAACCCTAGGAAATGGCCAAGTAGAATAAAGTAATAAGAATTTTCTAAATATACTCAAAATAACTCTAGAGACTAATAAAAATAAATAGGGTGAACAACTCAAGTTTGCATTATGGGAAGACATAGTTACTACCAAGAGGTCTACAAGAAAAATATCTTTTGAATTGGTTTATGGAGTTCAAGCCCTTTTCCCCCTACACTTACAACTTTTCTCATATCAGATAGTGTAAAAATTTGAAGATGGAGGAGAAGTAAGTCCCTATGAGGCAAGGATAAATCAAATTATGGAATTGGATGAAGTCAGAAGAGAGTCCCACCAAAAACATGTTAAATTCAAAGAAAAACTGAAGAAAATATTTGACAAGAAGGTCACCCCAAGATATTTTAATGTTGGAGACTTAGTCTTGTTGTGGGCTAGCAAACACGAAGATAAAGGAAAACACGAAAAGTGTGATGCCATTTTGATGGGGTCCTATTCTATCAATATAAGAATTGGGAAACATACTTTCTTTTTGAAGGATTTAGAAGGATATTTGTTGGAGTTTCTTGTCAATGGAATGCACCTCAACTTTTCTTAGATTAATCCAATGATCCGTAAATTGATCGAAATGTTTTCGCCAATCATGGACCCGTATAGGCATTAGATTATTTTCCAAATTCATCCCATTAAAATCAACTTAAAGCAATGCAAAAATTAAAATAAATTGCACACAGGTTGATAACGGAGTTTGGTAGAATGCCTACATCTCGCATTCTTCAATAGAACCGATATATTATCTACTTCAATGATTATAACAAATAATACAATCTAAGTAAGATAATGCTGAATACAAATGGAACAAGAACCTTTATACCAAGTAGCTATCCTGGTAGATTCGATCTAGTATTCCCCTTCATGGTATAATGCCCAATGGCTCCCATTCGGTCTTCCAGATGCTATTATGTCACTATGGCTCCCCAGTCGGTCTTCCAGACATGACGTACTATGAAGTTGTGGCTTAATAATCCTGAAGAACAAGAACCTCCTCCATGACCACCAAGTGATAATCCTCAACTTATGTAGTAGATTCGATCTTCCCTTGCAAAATATCCTATGGCACCAAAGTCCAGGATCCACAATATGCAGTGTGGCTCAAAGGGCCTATTGGGTAGTTTTTGCAATAACTCCCAATTACAATTTTTCCTATTAAAAATAATAGGTCTTATCTTCATCTTGCCGATAACAAATAATATTGGTCGTATATTTCCATATTTCCCATAACAAATAATATAGGAATTTCATAAAATAATGCCTATAATAATAAATCTAGGGCTTACAATAATTTTCCTCCATAATTTCACTACCAAAAATTCCTTTGAACCTCATCTTGTCCACCTCGGCTCGGGCTTGGAGTACTTCAGGGAGAGCTTTGGAGCTTCATCACCTATAGGTTTTATCCAATGCCTATAAATAGGCCTCTCATAATAATATGATCTAATAATGCCTATCAAATAATATAATAGGACTTATAAAAATTCCTCCATAATAATGCCTATAAAAATAAATAGGCCATTATTACCAAAGAAGCTTGCAAATGAGCTTATTCTCCAAAAATACCTATAATAAATATATAGGTCTTAAATGCTCCATAAAATAATGCCTATATAAAATAAATATATAGGGCTCATAAATATTCATTCAAACTCCATAATATCCTTCATTGCATTCTTCTATGCCTCGGCCTTTTAATATCATGACTCGAGAGGAGCTTGAATAAAACTCAAATGAGGTTATCTTAAGGAGAGGGGTTTCGAGGGCCTTTTATAGGCTAAAGAGACTACATATGGTGCTCAAATACCATATATTCCAAATCTTATCCCAACCAACTCACTTTGGCTGAATTGGTGGGCCACTCCAATTGCTATGGGGAGGTCGCGGGATCCAATCCCGCTCCTTACGACTATGTAGAATGTTTTTCTACTACCACCGACTACTATTCCATGTGGGCCTATGATCCCAACCAAGCGCATCCATGTGCCTTTGTCACCATCCTCACTATGTCCTTCGAGTCCACAACTCGTGTCATTCACATCGCTTAAGCCTTATGCCTCCCACTATGCATCCATATTGATGCAAACTCTTTGTTGACGGTTTGGGGATAATCATTTATCACACTTGTGGTGGGAAAGGAGATAGGATAGGATTTAAATAAACCTTTCCAAAATATTTGAAACATGGCTTTAAGCCATAACAAAACATTTTACCACCAAAATAAATGGCCCGCAAGTTGTAGAAGTAACTCACTTGATTGTGAAGCATGACTCGCTATGCAACTCGATGATTAACTCGATACATAGCTCCACACACAACTCAGTTTCAACTCAAACTTGCTAATATAGATAGGCTTTCGAGTAAAGTAAAAACTCGCTTGAGTTGACTATCCGGTAAATGGTGGTAGACCATGTGATGGCTCGAGTACCCACCACGTGGCATATTTTTTTCTCAATCGTTGATGAAGATGACTGATATCATGTGTCGAAGACCGAAGGTATAAAAATGAACAAATGATCTTGATTTTTCACATGATCATACCGCCACTTTGCTTCATGACTCACCAGTTGACCCAATCCCACCTAGGGTTGACCTAAACTTTGACCGGCCACCATTTGCACAAGTGGACTCCGTTTTTGACGTTCAAATAGTCGACATAAATCTCTTGGAGTCATCTTCCGCATTGTAGTGATCTTGGAAGATTTAGGGAACATTTGTCCTCTGTATTGACCTCTAGATCACACCTCCCCAATGGGAAAGGATTTTTTTCCCAAAAATCTTGTAAACTCTAAATCACATTCTTTGAGAAGAGATCTACGCAAAGTATACTACCAACTCCATAATCAAACAACTGATGGTTTAAACTCTAGGACCTATGGCACTTGGGCTCACTACCTCCTGCTACGCCACTCTGATATCCGAAGAAGACCTCCATGCCTCCACTGTATGGTGCTAAGTTTCCTAATGAAACCTCAATGCTCCCACTATGCAGTGTTAAGCTTCTAGATATCTGACAACAAGGATCCCATTTTACTCTATAACACAACTCCTAGTTGATTCCACAGAATCTAAACTAGTTCGAAGGAACTCCATGCTACATAGAGATAAGAGTGATCGATGTCGGTGATGGACAATGACTTGTTAGGTACCATCCTGCTACAAGGTCATAAGAGACTCTACATAGAATGAAGATGCGACCTGATGTCACGTCCCTTTCTCAGACCTCAACACTCTCATTGCACGGTGCTAAGTCCTCTTTCAAGACCTCAACGCTTCCACTATGTGGTGCTAAGTCCTGATGATCAACTACCATTCAGATGTCTAGTTGTAATGCCTTAACATCGAATGATGTTTTGAGATAATCTCTTACAAGCTCCTCTTGTTAACACAAATTATCAGGTACCAATCTGTTGTATGGCCATAATGGGCCTCTTCATAGAATGAAGTTCCGACCTAATGTCAGATGCCAATGGTGTTCAACTACCATTTTGTTACACGGTCACAATGCCTCTACATAGAATGAAGTTCTGAGCTGACACTAGTGAGCTCAACTATCTACACAAATGGCTGAAAAATCTCCAATCTTATGAGTTAAAATCCTGTATCCAAGCTATAACAGGCACTCAAAAGCTGATTATGGAGATACGTGCCCCTAAAAGGGTCTTTATACAACTTCCAAATACAAGTGTAAGGAAAATATTTCCTAATACATCATGCAAGATTAGTTGTAAAAATGCTCCATTTTTGGAGTCTTTGTACAATAAGCTTAAATACCAAAAATAAGGAAAATAATTTTGCATGATAAACTTGTCGTGAAGATTTATCTATTTAGTGGCTTATGTACTTTGTCTTCCCCACTGTGTTGCAATGTGGATTGACTTCATTTGTCTCCTCCCTGCTAGATGACTCAACAAGGACAAAATATACTGCATCTCATGGTGTTAGCAAAATCACCAAAATAATTTCCCTCAAAGGGGTCTTACAAATGCAAGTATAACAGAGTACAAAAATTTCCCAGAATTGGGTCTTTTACTAATGTGCCCCTGTTGATCGTTGAATGATCTATCATCTACACATGAGATATAATGGAATAAATCCAAATATAAATGCGAGAAAATTACTAAGGATGATAAACATGTCCCTCAATCTATCCCACCAATTTAGAATCCACAAGTACAAGATGATGCCATCATCATGTCAACTCGGCTCGCACCGATCAACCCGCTCGAGAGAATAACAATTTTACTGGTGCGATCACCTACTCTAATACCAACTTGATCCGTAAATTGACCAAATTTTTTTCCTTGATCACGGACCCCTATAGGCATTAGATTATTTTCCAAATTCACCCCATTAAAATCAACTTAAAGGAATGTAATAATTAAATTCCACGCACACAAAGTTGATAATGGAGTTGGACGAGAATGCCTACGTTTCCGGTTTCTTCAATAAAACTAATATATTATCTACTTCAATGACTGTAACAAATAATACAATCTAAGTGATATAGTGCTGAATACAAATGGAACAAGAACCTTTATACCAAGTGGCTATCTTGGTAGATTCGATCCAATATTCCCTTCATGGTTCAAAGTGCCCAATGGCTCCCATTCGGTCTTCTACACGCTATTATTTCATTGTATAGCTCCTGGTCGAGTCCAGGACATGAGATACTATGAAGTTATGGCTTAATAAGCCTGAAGAACAAGAACCTCCTCCACGACCACCAAGTGATAATCCTCGGCTTATGTAGTAGATCCGATCTTTCCTTGTAGAATATCCTATGGCACCAAAGTCCAGGATCCGTAATATGCAAAGTGTGGCTCAAAGGGCCTATTGGGTAGTTTTTGTAATAACTCTCAATTATAATTTTTCCTATTAAAAATAACAGGTCTTATCTTCATCTTGCCGATAACAAATAATATCGGTCATATCTTTCCATATTGCCCATAACAAATAATATAAGCATTTAATAAAATAATATCTATAATATTAAATATAGGGCTTATAATATTGTTCCTCCATAATTTTGCTACCGAAAACTCCTTCAAACCTCATCGTGTCTCCGCCTCATCTTGGGGTTGGAGTACTTTGGGAGAGATTTGGAGCTTCATTGCCTATAGGTCTTATCCAATGCCTATAAATAGGCCTCTCATAATAATATGCTCCAATAATGCCTATTAAATAATATGACAGACTTATAAAAATTCCTCCATAATTATGCCTATACAAACAAATAGGCCATTATTACCAAAGAAAATTGCAAATGATCTTATTCTCCAAAAATGCCTATAATAAATATATAGGTCTTAAATGCTCCATAAAATAATGCCTACAAAAATAAATATATAGGGCTTATAAATATTCATTCAAATTCCATAATAGCCTTCGTTGCATTCTTCTATGCCTCGACCTTTTAATATAATGGCTCGAGAGGAGCTTGAATAAGGCTCAAATGAGCTAGTCTTAAGGAGAGGGGTTGTGGGGGCCTTTTATAGGATAAAACAACCACATATGGTGCTCAAATACCATATCTACCAACTCTTATCCCAACCAACCAACTCACTAGCCTGAGTTGGTTGGGCTACTCCAATCACTATGGGAATGTCGCGGGATCCAATCCCACTCCCTACGATGCGCAGACCATTTTTCTACTACCACCGACCGCTATGCCATATGGGCTGCGACCCCAACCAGCCACGTCCACGTGCATTTGTCACCATCCTCGTGTCTGTTGAGCCCACAACCCATTTCATTCACGCCACCCGAGCCTTATGCCTCCCGCTATGCCGAGTTCACTATGCATCCATATCGAAGAAAACTCTTTGTTGTTGGTTTGGGGATAATCATTTATCCCACTTGCAGTAGGAAATGAGATAGGATAGGATTTAAATATCCTTTTCCAAAATATTTGGAATGTTGCTTTAAGCCATAGAAAAATGTTTTACCACAAAAATAAATGGCCCACCGAGTTGTAGAAGTAACTCACCCGATTGTGAAGCATAACTCGCTATGACATTCGATAATTAACTCAATACATAGCTCCATGCAAAAATCAGTTTTAACTTGAACTTGCTGATATAGATAGCCTTTTAAGTAAAGAAAAACTCGGTCAAGTTGAATATTTGGTAAATGGTGGTAGACCATGTGGTGGCCTGAGGACCCACCATGTGGCATATTTTTTCTTGATTGCTAACAAAGATGACCGATATCGTGCGTTAAAGACCGGAGGTATAAACCTAAACACACGATCTTTTTTTTTCACACGATCATATTGTCATTGCTTCGTGAGTCACCGTTGACTCAATCATGCCTAGGTTGACCTAAACTTTGACTAGCCACCATTTGCACATGCAGACTTCATTTTTGATGTTCAAATAGTCGATGGAAAGCTCTTAGAGACATCTTCTACACTATGGTGATCTTAGAAGATTTAGGGAACAAATGTCCTCCATATTGACCTCTGGATCAGCCAAGGTATCAGGTATAATCATTGTAAAGTATATAATTGTGTTGTTTTTCCTTTTTTTTTTGTTGTCTTTTCCTTTTCTTGTGTTGTTGTTTCCCTTTTGTGCTCTGGTCTACAAAGTGACTAGGTTTCGAGACATAATAGTATTTTGGTTTAGGTGTAAGACATATTTTTAGTTTTCCCCCTATATTTGGTCTCCTTGACTCCTTACCGAATGGATTAGGCATCTGGTCTGATCTATGTTCTTGTGGCACCCATATGGGGTGCCCATCCCCAAGTAGGAGCCATTGTTGGTTCTCATTTTGAGCCATGCCTAGTTGATTTTTCCAAAAAAGTACCATGTACCATTTAAGGACCCAAAATTACATATATGGGCTTGTCACTAGAGCTTTTTAATTCCCCATGATCATCCCTTCCCATGAAAATCACCAAATTAAAGGATTGACATGACTATCCAAGTCTAAGAAAGTCGTAATGCATCAACTTGGTTTTCCGTGAAATGATGAACTTAATATTCCATGGATTTCTCCAAAAGTAGATAGATGAATATTATGATTGAGGTGGTATTCTAGAATAATTGGTAACCATCCAAATTTACTTGGTCTAGCAATATGAAATAGGAGAGGATGCCGTAAAAGAACATCTTCCATCAATGCCATTACAATGGGTGTCCAAAAGGTAAATTGAGTTATAAGAATTAATTTTTGAGTTAACAAATGAAATAAAGAGAAGCATATGTATGTACTAAAAATAAAATGGGGATTCTATAGGGCCCTAACCCTTGAAATTCACATAACTTATAGTATGCATATACAAAAAGGGAAGGTTCTTACAAAAGAGGTACATTGTCAATTGATGGTTACACATTCCTCTGCAAAGGCGAGAATCTTATTCATCGCTTCTTCTTCCTAAACTCAAATTCTTTGTGGTCTTAGGCCCCATAAACATACTAGATATCTCTTGTAAAGTCACGAGACATGCCCATTTCCATGAGTTTTGTAATGTTTACCTTGGGACCTTCTAAGATTTTGATCAATTCCAATTTTCTCTTATAAGAGGAGACCCATTCAAGAAGGTTAGACCTCATTTCAAGTAGACCTTAGTACTCTCGCCGGCAAAGCAACTTTTGAAGTTGAATATTACCCGTGGATATCACCGGTGTCATGGGGACATATTTGGGTTCATCCACCGAAATTGGTTGGCTTACAAATGATGGATTAGGCACACCTCGTATGCGTATCCTCAAGGAAGGAAATGACACTTTAGGGGCCTTCCACAGGAGGGTCTTCATTGGTGTTTTTGAAGACGAGAAAGTATTTTCTCCATCACAACTATTTTGCAGGAAATTGATGATATATCTTTCGTAGGATCATCAAAAAATAATCCATAGGAATCAACATGAATCTCTTTCTCTACCAATTCCTCATTGAAGAATAAAAATATATGTAAATGATGTTATTATAATGGCAGGCCATTATTGTAGTAAAAATTCTTATAGCAATTTAGGATTTTTCGATCCTCTACACCGAACAAATGATAACACAAAACCTGAATAATGGAAAAGAAAGGAGTCATCTTGGAAAGGATTTGTATTAGTGCTACCCAAACCATGTGAGATGTTAATGACCCATTAGTCTCCACTTGATCTTTAATCTCAAACAACATTCTCATGAAAGCCTCATCTGGGACAAAAAATTTAAAAATTGAGTGCAAAGTCTCCAAAGAAAGTTCCTTCAAACTGGTTCCTAATGCCACATCTACCATTGCTTGAGAAGGATGAACACAAAATTTATTTTCACTCAGAATTCTTGAAGGAAGATACGATCTTATGAGAGAAAAATAAGAATATAGAAGAGGATGATTTTTTGAAGTGATTGTGTGAGGTTTCATTTCAAAATGATTGCAAAATCAATTTTGAATACTCACACTGGGCTAGAGAAGGGGATAATGGATTGAAGCATTAATTCACATAGAGGAGGCATCAAATATGAGGGAGTATAAATGATTATTTGTTTCCCAAGGCATATTCCCCAAAAGTGTAGGTATCAAATTAGTTAAGATAAGGCAATAAGGAAAGAGATGGTTTGTGATTTGGGCATATAAGTGATGATGACAACATAGATAGAAAAAAGGATTAAACTAGAAAAGTAAAAATCCTCGCATCCATCCATATCAGCATTTAGAAGCGTAATAAAATTAAGGAATAAAAGGAGTCTTCATGGTTGTAAAATATTTCCCCAAAAATGGATCTCATTTTCCACGTTTTTCTCGGGATGATTTGTTGAAGTTTTTTTTTTTTTTGGGGGAAATCAGGTTGTAAGAAGACATTGAATTTTATAAATATGAGGCTTGTCCTCATAATTAAGAGAGTTGAATTTTGGTATTCGATCAAAGGGGGTTTAAGTCTTTAAATTACTATAGAATTATTGAGATAAAATTATGAATACCGCACATTTCCTTTGTGAAATACGTATAGAGTTTAGTCTCCTAAATTATGTGTCAATGTGGTTGCGAATGTACAACCAATGGTAAGATTTGAGAGAATTCAATTGATGTTCCCTTGCTAAATTTTTTCAAGAAATTAATAATATATGTCCTCTTTTAAGTTTAATTTCTTCGTTTTGGATGAAAAATTGCTGATTTATGAGTCATACTTTTTGCTACAGTCTTACGTTTCTTGTTTCTCTTTATCATACACTAGATCTATCCTTGATACTTGTGTCCTGGTCATTAAGTTTGATATTGTGTTGTGAGATTTCCCCCTACAATATTGAACTAGATTCTAAAATCCTTATCATAAACATTTTGTACTGATATATATTTTTTAGCCTTTAAGTGTATATTGGGCGTTGGAGAGATGACATAGTAAATACTTCACTAGAGTTCTTACATGAGTTCTTGCGTCTTGTATTTTAGACATTCATCTGAAAATTTGAATCTATTAGGTATTAATGAATGCAAACCTTTCTTTTTATAAATTGATACTTCTTGATCCATTTTTATATACTTTCCAGGATTGTATGATGTTTTGAGTGTTAAATGCTTTATCACAATGAATGTTTGTGCCTATAATTACCTCTATGTGAAGTTAATATTTCCATAATCGACCCCATCCTCCATTATTAAATGTTATTTTGTTCTATTTCACTACTAGGTTGCTCTAAACATCACTAAAGGTGTCTTTTAGCCTTGATTTCATTATCTAGAGAATGTAAGAGCAATTGTACTTAACTATCTTTAGTAACCTGTGTCTAGAAAAGTAAACATACACAACATCTTTTGTGACAACTCATGAGAGTGAGTGTTGTGTCCATTGGCCATGTTTATCCCAGATTGACCCACCATTTGAGAAGAAATTGAGGGAACAAAGACTCCATCTCCCCCTCTGCATTTTAGGTTACACCATGGGTCCTCTCACCCTGGTTCAAGGTGGGACCAAAAGTAGCAGGAAAAGGCCATCTCCTTTGTAAGTGCCCCTCAATCATCCCAAGGATTGATCATGAGGAAAGTGCTAGACCCATCCCTAGATAAAAATAACACACTAACCCCTGTATACCACTATTTCAAGCTATCTCCCCTTTCTTCCATTAAGGAGAAATTGTTGTCAAACCAACAGGGTGCAATTTGAGGACCAACCCATAAGTCAATATGGTTGGAGAGTTTCAAAATATTTGAGATATATGGTGAGTATGTATAGTTAGAGGATGTTGTCATGATGCTTCATGACAAGTTTGAGGCCAAATAGAAGAATATTTTGCAAGATACATAATTTTTGGTAAAATTGGGTTTTCTAGAGTGTGTTTTTGTGCTAAAAATTTCCCTTTTGATGATTTTTGTGGACTATGTGGTTTACATGGGGACATAAGATCTTTGGAATATAATTTTAGGTTAGATATAAATATTTTAAAAAAATAAGAACGTGGTTTGATTGTCATATTTTTATGAACGATCGGTAAGAAGCTAAACATGTTTGACACCCTCCCAAAACCCTAGGTTGAAAGTTACTTGGACAAAAATTCTTGTAAAGGTCAAGTTTTGACTCCTATTTATATTGTGATGTTTTGATGATGAAGAGGACTCCTCTATATTTCTAATGATGTATTTTGGAGGTTCTGGTTATTTGTGGACCCCACTGAAAAAGGAAAGTTTTAGTTTGTAGAAAATTTTCCCATAGGACCTATTGACTAATTTACCATTTATTAAATAATAAGAGCTACACTACATGTCCATGATGATTTTAGATCATGTTTTTGGGTATAAAGTACAAAGTGTGCCTTATCTATGAAGATTGGTTTTAGGCTATTTTGAGTGGTATGTGGTAAAAGCGGGTTTTCAAGAGCTACTAGTTGAGTTAAGAATTGGTTCAAAATTTGCCATTATCATTGTTCTAATATAGTTCTAATGATATATTGCACTTGATTTTTTTCTATGGTATGCGCAAGCAATGACATGTTATTTGAGGGTCAATTTTTAGGGTACTTGTTTGAGCATGTTTCTAAGAGGCTTCATGAGTTTTCTAATTGTTATGAGTTATTTCATGATTTTTGGAGGTTTCTCAGTGCTTATAAAACATGTCTAATGGTATTCCATGTTTTGTAGAAGTTTTTTTACTCTTGTTCATTCATTTGGGTCATGGATGCTTGTTTTGGGGTTTTAAGGCTTGGTGTGTCCCAAAAGGTGGTATTGGAGGTTTTACAAGTGTGTGGAGACCTACACTAATCCATTTGTGAAATTTTTATCATGTTATTATGATGTGGAATTTTTTTTTAAACTATGAAGGCCAAACCATGTGAACTAGTGAAAAGAAATGAGCATAAAAGCATATTAGAAGATTCATTTGTGCTAGTTGTTAGTGTAAAGAAAAAGTGTGACCTAAGGGATACTTTGGAGCTTCAAATAGGTATGAGTGACCGTCATGAGATGGTAATGATTATGTGATTATGTGCTAATAAATAATAAGAAAATGGTGAACCAAGCGAAAATAAGAAATTAACTCGAGGAGAGAGATTTGAGAAAGGAAGGTGTGCTTGAGAAGGGTTTTAGGAGAGAGGAGCTGAATTTGTGATCACCATCAGTTGTTATAGCAACATATATTCTGTTATTAACCATTTCTAGGTGGTTGATTTGGTGCTTGGTCATCCTAGGGGGTTGTAGCCTCCTTGTAGGGTTGGTGATCTCCTAAATTAGGGGTTGTGCTCCTTGTGGGGTTGGTGTTTTCTTGTCTCCACGCCTTTTCTCCATGATTCCACTTCCACCGAAGGATATCTCAAACACAAGGCCATGTACACTATGCTCTGGTTCATCTCGATTCTCTAGTTTTTTCTTCAAACTAGCTCTTTGCACTTGATCGCAATTTATCTCTTCAATCACACAAATTTGTCAAAGGTAACGTAAGAATGAATTAGACCATGAACTATTTATAGTTTTTCCTAATTTTATCCACATTTATTGAAGCTCACCTACCACCAATTTTTACTTAAAATAATTTTTTAATTTTTCTCACACTTTTCTCTTCCATGCGTGACAATTGTAACCTTCAAGTATGCCATTATTTCCTAGGCTATAATCCTCCTTCCGTGCACCTTCTTATGCCACACTCAATCTTCCTCTTCACTATTTTATAAGTAGTCTATCTTGTTGTTTCCTCCCTCACATTACACTATACAGACAACCCTTCACTTGGTTTCCAATTGGAGTAATTTCCATTAACATCCTTAAGCACTTCGCAACTTTTTATAACACACACATCAACCCTTCCTTCACGCGCCTCCAAATCATACACATGCGTAATGAACTATCAACTTCCAAGGACTACCATGGTCCCACTTTATCCCACACACACTTTAACTTGCTTCACCCCACACTAAAATTATGTGAGGTCCTTTGTCAATAAATCTAATCATGAAGTAGTCAAATCCTACGCGTGAACACAATTATTACAAAAACAAATCAAAACATAACATGAAAGGGAAATATATTCTAGATGGAAATATTTCCTTATTACAAACACAAAAGAAGATTATTTATAGTAGGTATTCAACCTACTCCCATTTAAGTAACCAGGAAACATGGTGTCATCAAGTTCCTGCAATTGACATGTGTGTGATTCCAATATGTTAATTACTACAAATGGTCCCAACCAATGTCCTTTTTGTAACAAAAAGTAGCACCCTAGAATTTTATCATTCTAAACCCCTACTTTTTATTGACATGGGATGATCTCACAAGTGTGGGACTTGTAGAGTGAGACAATCCTTCGAAGAAGGTCGAATTCCTCTACATATTCCTAATGTTAAAACTACTCCTAAAACATAAAGTAAATTTAACTAATCTTAATCTACACATTCCAAGGGACCAGGGTTAGAAGGAGAAAGGGTTAGAAAGATGCATGAAAGGGAAATCCTAAGCTAAAACAAAAGTAATAACACCAAAAAGGGGTTGATCGCTCTCCACAAGGGGAAGGAAAGAGAGAAAACATGGGAGAGAGGGCGTAGAATGTACCACAAACAAGAACCATATAGATTGAACTTTCCCATGCATTAACAACATAGAAAAAAGGAACCTACAAGTAGAAAATACACACAACATACAAAAATGAACAGAGAGGAAAGATATAATAAAATGAGAAAAGGGAAAACAAATATCCCAAAAATCCTAATGTTATTGCTTAAACTCGAACATACCATTACATTATTATAAGAAGGAGAGAATACATTGTAGAGACCAAATTACAGGTCTAAAAATCCTAGGAAGTCAGCCACCATTTTTGCATGGTATCATTACAATAAAGAGTTCTCTCTTGAAATAAGCATCAATTTACAATATATAGAAGAATGGAGAGAGAGGAGAGCAGAAAAGAGAGGGAAAGAGATCATATTTGATCTTGTCATTAATGAAAATATTTATCTTTCCCTATAACATGGATTCCAAGATTCAACCACCATCAATCATACATTAAATCTCCAGAAACAACATGGTTACCCTTGCAAGACCATTTCCCAATGTCCTTTTTCTTGTAGAAGAATGTAAGAGACCCATACTTCATCAATTTGGGTGGTTGAGCCACACGTAACTACACATTAATGCTCAAAATTTCCCCCTCTTTTTCTCCCATAAAATTATACCTAAATATGATTATGATGATTCCATATTGAAGGGCTCGAGGAGACTTTTCCAATGAGACCAATTTTGTGTGATTTGGAGAGCCTGGAGTGAAAGATATGGCAATTTGAAGATTTATATGTTGGGAGCACGAAACGTGACACATGGTAGCATTTGATTGGCCTTGGAGATTGCTTCTCACACACATGTGCATTGCTTTGACTTTGCCATGTGTTAGTCTTTGGTTGATTATGGGGTTGGGCTTTTCCTACTTGTCTACTTCCTTGACCTTTGACTGCTCTTTCCTCTTTCACACCCGACGCCTTTGACCAAATTCTATTCATTAGGGCTTGAGATCTACCAAATTCCATCTCCCTAAAGTGCGTGAGAATGCCACCATGTGTCCACTTTGGACCATTGATTTTGTACTATGTGGCACCGTTTAATTGGGCCATCTATCCATTGAATCTACCTTGCCCCACTATGGACCCAAAAGATTATGGAATACAACTTATTCCATTTGTCTCACGTCCGTTGGAGCCAAAAACTTTGAGGAGTGGAAAAAAGGCAACACATGTACATTCCTCACCCATTGGATCCATGCCATGTGGCCACCTCTAAACCTATTATGTGTCCTTTTACCTACCTTAACCCAAGATTGGAACCAAAAGCCTTATGAAACTTAGTTTATTCCATGGACTTGAGGTCTATGAAATGTATATGCCTTAAAGAGTGCCAAAATACCAACACATGTCCATTTAATGCCTTCGATTTGTGCCATGTGTCACCTCTATCTTTGACTATGTGTCCCATTAACCTTTTAACCCTACTTGGCCCTTTCGATGACCCGAAAGAATTATCCATTGTGGCTCGTTTCGGGGGCTTGATGTCTACAGATCCCAAAACCTTTAAGGAGATATGGAATGACAACACATGTCTTACTTTGATCATTGATATTCTCGCCGCTTGTTCTTTGAATTTCCTTGACCCAAGCCCAGACTTGAAATCCTATTCAACATAATTAATTCCATGGACTTGAGGTCCAAATAATGCTTGGACCATGAGGAACACCGAAATCCTACCACATGGCCCATTGGTTTGGTGCTTGGCATTGAAATTTATGGCCAAATGAATGTCACACGTTGCCTTTTAAAACTAACTCGCTAATGGATTAAAGTTGAGCCTCTTGCAGGTTTTTAAATGCCAACTGTTAGTACTTTGGAGAGGTATAATTTGATGATTTTTAAACAAATTTTGCCCCTTCAAAATTAATAAGTATATTTTAAACCTTTTTAAAGCCAAAATAACCCTGGGGGATACTTTGGGATAACAATACTTTCATTTTTCCTGGATGGCGCATGAACTTGGATTTATAAAAGAGTACCATCTTCCTTACTGTAAAGGACTTGCTCTTAATGTGCCTATCATGCAAAGCCTTTTATGTAGCTTTCTCTATCTTCTGACTCTATATTTCAATGGTGCACCACTTATCTAGCTGCATCAGTTTATTAATGCACTCCTTTATTTTTTTCTCATCATTTAATCCACCTACACGCACAATACGCAAGGAGGGTAATATGAACTCAACTAGCAAAAATGCCTCTATGCCAAACACTAATTGAAAGGGTGTGGCCTTATTCAACATCTTGTAATTTGTTCTATACAGCCATAACACAACTAAAACATTATCATCCCAATATTTCCTTCCAATATCACATATCTTTGTCAAATTTTGTCCCAAAATCTTATTGAAGGCATCAACAGTTCCATTGTCTTATGGGTGATAGGGTGTGTTGGTGGCCGTAATGATCACCCTTATTATATGATTGAAGAATCATATTATGGCCTGTTAAGACCTTATTCCCGATGTTTTGGATGTTCAAGTAAATGAGGTGGTTATTTTGACGTGATATGGAAGTAATTAGTTGTTTTTACGAAGTACAAGTAGCGGTTGCAAAAAGTTATTTCTCACCAAGACTACGAGATAAAGGAGGCCTTTGTAAGTCATGAAAATATTGTGAGGTGTTTTTATTTTCTTCAATATTTGTGTGAGGCACATGACATGTGCTTAAACCCAAGATGTAAAGGACAACAAGATTGTCAAAATTGTTCAATGCCTAAAGTGTGTAAAGTGGTGGTTTGACCTTGGGACCCGATATGGTAGGCATGTTTAGTGCATCGTAGCTAGCCCTTTGGGGCTCGGAATCAATTTTGCACTCCACTTTGTTTGAAAAGTTTCTAAGTTCCTATCACAGGCCTGGGTGTTTGATTATGTGATGGGCGAGTGCTTGATATGAGTTCATAATTGTTTCGACGTATATCATACAAGGAAATACTACCTATTATTTTCCATTTATATAAGAAAACTAGGAGTAATTCATTAGTGAGCGGGTTAGTTACCTCTTGTAGTTTAGTGTGCAACTATGGAAAGTATGTGCGCATAATAGTTCATACTGCAAAGGAATTAATTGTATGACTTGATTATAATGTAATGAATATGAAAAGAATGATATATCTCAATAATGTTCAAGAAATAAAAGAGATATTCCATGCAGAGAAAAGGAAAATAGATAAATTGGAATGATATATCTTATAAACAATATGGGGTTCTATTACGGGGCCCTTGCCCTTGAGAATATACATATACACATAAAATAGGAAAATACGGAAAATATGTTACACTAGAGGAATTAAGGGTCAACTCGATATTATCTCACCAAAAAGGTTGGCACATACTTTAGTAGGTGGTCCCTATGCTAAATAAAATCCTCATGGACAATGAAACTGAAATTAGATTGTATGTTCCTAGCCAAGCCCCACAACATCCCTTTTGCAGAGCTTAGGAATCTCCAGCCCACAGTCCATTAAGGAATTGAGTGAATTCTCTCTTCTTTTCGAGAGAATTAACCCATTCCTAAAGGGGGAGTCCTCCTCCTATCTAAGCCTTTGTCCCGCGTATTGAAGCACCAAGTGTGAAAGATGCAATCGCTTCACTTGGGTGTGTCATCCATGGAAAATTTCCATTTCTTTGGGGGAATAGATGAGATACTTATCATGGTTAAAATCTCCAACCGGGGTAGTTTCCAAGGATGAAATTAACTTTTCTCGTGTCAACCACGTTTGAACTAGAAGGTTTTCCTTTATCTTTCGCATGCGGTAGGCTTGACACGGGTAGCTCTGCGTTTAATAGAAAGGGATCATAATAGACTTTCAGCATGTTCCAGTGATCATTGTGCACATGTGGGTAGTGATGAAACCAAAAACATTTTAGGCATCTCATCTCTAGATAGTCCTCGAGTGGAATAGGTGATGGTGGAGGGTTTGAAGCAAAGGGAATGAGACACACATTTCAGCCAACATGTTCAAGAAATAAAAATCGGGGATTTCAAGGTTAAGCCATCGGGAGGATTCATTTGGGAATTAGCCACACTAAAAACATGCGGGATGAAGGCTTTATTTATACTAGTAAGTCTGGAAGAATTCAAATAGGTTGGGGAGTTCTTCCTTAGTGGGATGTACCCCTAAAAATGAAGAAGCAATGGCCGAGGGTTGTTAATGAAAGCAATAAACACACAACTCGAAGGGATTTGGGTGGTAAATTTGTGGCATGTTGTGCTACAATTTAATAGGCATAGATCCCATGTTGACGTGTCCTAAATAATCATACCACCATAAATGTAATATCTATCCTAGATTAGTAGGAACGT